>CAUYQV010040038.1:0-18349 GCA_963574575.1 Galagoides demidoff
CTGACCCTGCTCACTCCCTGCTCGGCCCTTGATAAACAACAGACCTCTTTGCACAACCCACTCCCTGCTCGGAACGCTTGGAATTTCGTTCGTTTAAACAGACCAGTGACCTTACCCTGATCAGAATCTCCCTTGTTCAAACAATCACCGACCCCCACACCCATCTGGTTGCGGTTTTCAACTTTAAAAGAAGCCTGTAACAGCCATTCAAGGTCCTTCTTCCCGAGCGGCTGAGGGACCCTGCCGCGTCAGCAATAAACTCGCCTCTTGCTTTTGCATCAACCCGAGTCTGGTGACTGTTCCTTGGGGGCAGCTATTGTGGCTAGACCCCGTTTTGGGTCCAACAATCCCATCTGGGAAGGTTGCACGTGGGCCAGTGCACACCTGCACTGCTGCCCTGTCTCTGCTGAGGGCTTCCAAGCTGCCCTCACTATGTTGGGAAAGTGGTCCTAGAACATCCAAGTGCTTTCCAGGACCCTGTGATTGCCAGCCTTACCAGGGCAAGAGGGCAAACACCATCAATAACCGTGGCTCCAGCTGGTCCTTGGAAGGGGAGCTACTGAGCAGAATGAAGCTGATTATCTTCTAAAGGCCTAGCCTGGTGACCGAAGAGCTTATTACAGAGAGGCAAAAGGGGGTACCCTCCACTCCTCATCTGTCAGGTAGATTGTAGGCCAGTGTGAGGCTAGCAGGGTGCAGGAAGAGCCTCCCTTGCTGCTGCCACTGAGCTGGGGAGGCAGCGTCTAGATGTCACTTGACTTCCCAGCTTGATACCAGGAATGCCCTCTTCCCCAGGACATAACGATGATCTTTGGCCGTGTCTATGCTGCTGCCTTCATTTGCTCTGTCCGTTTTGTCCCCTGATCATAATGAGGTCAACTGTACACCTCTGAGAGTGAGGCAGCTTTCTACAACCTGGTGAAAGGAACCACAGATACCTCGCTCCCAACAGGGTCACTCGGACAGCCAGAAGCTTGTTAGGTAAACATGCAAAGACAGAGGAAAACAAGGTTTTTTAGATGTCTAAAAAGAGAGCTATTCTAAGGCTTTCACTTTAACAAAAAGAAGAAATGAGGAGTGCTGTAGAGAGACTGAGTATCTGGGGCGGGGGGCACATCAGATAGAGGCTGGAGAGGCAGCACCCCTTCCTTTCTCTTTCCAGAGGCGGGAATTCAAGCTGGGCTTCGGGCTGCTAAAAGCTGAGGGGGATATGTATGTGTATAAAAGACTGTCCCTTTAGACAGCTACAAGCTCAAGAAAAAAAAAAAAAGAGGAAGTTTAAACTTTAAGTACTGACCAAATGCCAGGTCTAACAAACTTAATGCTATTCTTAGATTACTCACTAATTTAAAAACAAACCCTTAGATACAGGAAGGAAGTGTTATGCCCAGAAATTCTCCCAAATGGCCCCAACTGACAAATCTGAGACAAATCCGAGACACACTCCGATGTAAAAACCAAGAGGTGAGGTTTATTCAAACCCGGGTTTGGTCTCTCCTGGTGCACACACCAAGGAAGAGCCTTGAACCTGGGGTGGAGGAAGTTTTTATGGGGCACAGAAAGCAAGAAGGGAAGAAGGGTACCAGTACACTTTTGATTGGTGGTTGGTGATTTCATTAGTAAAGGAGGATTTGCAGTGGTGGTTGATGATTTCACTAGTGAAGGAGAATTTGGATTGGTACAGGTGAGGGGCGAGGGGATTTCTTAACGGGGGCTAGGGTCGAGGCAGCCTGATTAGGTGGCTGGAGGGAAATACCTGTATTTCAAGGTAATAGAAACTTATTGTTTCTTATGATAGCTGTTTGCCTAAGGTGACTCAGTTAACAAGGCAACAGCTACGGCTGAGCAACCAGGGATGGAATGGGGGAGCTGCAGGGTGTGGCCCTGCGGGCTAGGGGCTTATGCAGTAAACAAGTTAGAAATAGAACTTATGCAGTCAACAACAAAATGGAGCTGGTTTGGCTCTCCCAGAAGAAGGTAATTAAATAAGTCATATATACTCACATATGTTATTTTACTATAAACATGTAATAAATAGATACATTGTAAATGCATATATATGATACATAACTAAATTAAAATACATTTCATAATTTGATGCAACTGGAAATACAAAATTTATATACTAAAGAATTTATATAACAAAAAGGGGAAAAGGATACCAATTGGCTTAGTGCCTGTACAACATAGATTCTAACTTTAAGAATGGCTGTGATGTACTGACTGAGAAACATCATGGACTTAATCAATACTGGGGTTCAAGTTATAGTCATACCTGAAATCCCACTAAATTTAAACACTCTGCCCCTATAATCTTGAGAAGGTAACTAAATATAAAATAGAGAAGAAAAACGAGTAGGCCTCACTTTATTGACAGCCTGACATTCCCAGAGTCACAGTGCTCATGGCTGTAAAGTGGCGGTTCTCAACCTGTGGGTTGCGACCCACAGGAACTGTTTTAAAGGCATTAGGAAGGTTGAGAACCACAGTGTGATCTTTGGTGGCCATGGATGCTCTGATGTGATAAGTAATAAATTAAAATTCAAGTCGGTTTTTGGAACCTGGCTGCTTTTTGTCACTTAGCCAAAATGTCCCTAATAAAAGACAGGGCCCAAGAAGCACCACACTTAACTGAACTTCAGGCGGCTTTTTAACACTGGATGCCCTGGCCAGCAAGTGGTCAATTTTCACATTTACGGGGTATCCCCAAAGTCACCAGGGTATTTTGAGAAGTTTGTACTGAATATTTTGTAAAGGGATATCTAGCTGCACTTTCCCATTTCCTATATATGGTGACTTTTGGGACAACTTACATTATGGACTTTTGGACCTAAAAATTATCCCTTTCAAGGTAAAAAACAAAGCAAAAACTCTGGCAATCTCTGGCTTCGTAGATACCCAAAACGTCAAACAAAATGACATGTTTCCACACTACGAGGCTTTGCCAAAACGCTCCTTGTTTCCTTCAGAATTCTAGACGTTACTTGTAGTAACCAACACACACATTTCCTTCTTAAAATACACATTGAGTGGCTCTTGCTGGAGGCATCTGACAGAGCATTAACGCCCCTGAGCGCCCAAACAGGCGCCTTCACTGAGAGACACAAGGATATCTTCAAACAATTCCTTTTCGAATTCCAGTCCAACAAATAACCGCGCATGTTCTCTGTCGTGCCTCAGGCTTTAACCTATTTTTTACACATTTTCAGTCTTTCCCTCATCCCACAGGACAGGAGGTCAGATTGAGGGCACAGAGGGCACCTACTTTCCTGGGACTCATGACCCATAGATTGCCGCACAGGCCAGACAGCTGCTCATCTGACATGAGTCCCAGTTGAACCTAAATTTCTGCCTAGGACAGAACCCTGTAGGGTGCAGCTGTGTGTCACGGTGCTGACTGCTGGCTCTCTCCCTGTGCGTTTGGGCACTGTATGGGTCACAGCCCAAAGGCCCACATCAACGCAAGAGGGTCCACCTGCCTGAATAGGGCATCCCAGTCAAACGTCTCAGAAACCTCACTTCTGCAGATGACTTCACTCCTTGTGTCTGAGCTGCTTCACCCCAAGATTGAAAACCTCCACCCAGCAATGGTGCCATCAACTGCCCTTCCTAGGACACAGAATGGACATGGGACTTTCTTTGCTTTTCTGAATTCACTGTCTGCTCTCTTTGCTCTTGGTTCAAACGCATACCCTTATTCTTTCATGCCTAAAGGGGAATCTGATACAAGTTATTAAAGTTAATGGAGATGATTTCTTTTCCTGGGTCCCCTGCTCATATCAGCTCCTGGGGGACGGGGACCATCCCACTCCCGCTCTCTTTTCCTGCTTTTCCCTCCAGGTTTCCACCCAGCCTCTGATAGACAATTTCTCCATCACCCAACTACAACTGCCTTATATTTGAAAAAGGACATCAAAGCCCCAAAGAGTACATTGCAATGAGTTCTTATAATTGGCCTCAGCCTCCATTTTGAATACAGGTTAAACTTTCCCCTACCAGAAGCAGCAAGCTCAATCACATTTGGCAGAGTTTCCAGCCCTCGGCCTCCTGCCCGTTGCTCAAGGTGGTCGGTCCAGATATCTGCCACATACACCAGCTCCGGTGAACCCCTCCCTGTGGGGCAGCAGGAGACAAGCTACTGGACTTGCCCACTGACCTCCACGCCCACATGGCCTGTGTGGATGAGCCACAGTGACCATCTTGGTCACACTGTGTTTCCACAGATCTTGTGCCAGCTTGCTGTAAACCAAGCAATTCAAACCCGCCGTGGGAAATCTGTCTGGGGAACATCGTGGACCCAGTCAAAGCTTTGGCGCACAGGACCCTCTTGCTCCCACCTGCTGGTTGAGCATTTGTACCTGGATGGCTTCCCTCTCCGCTCCGGCCCTGTGAGGCCTGCTGCCCTCTTCTCCTGGCTCTGTGAGTAGTACTCTGCTTCTGTTGTGCCGTGTTTCACTGGGTTGCCTCCTTGGTGTCTCATCTGATTGACACCAGGGTAGGGCTCTCCTAGAGCCTGGCTACCTCGGTAGGAATAAACTGAAGAGCCACACAGGTGTCTGCCAGTATCGGCGTGTTTCCTAGGAAAGGGACGCCTGGTCCTACACTGGACACCTAAGCATTAGGCTGTGCGCCAGGGTACCTTGTCAAAGGTACACTGTAAACATCACAGTCGTGGCCCCTGGAACCCCCTTCAGTGCAGGGTGAAAGTTTACAGGCACTCTTCTGAGAGAGACCCCAATACCAAATTAGGAAGAAAAAATGCTTAGAGGGACAAGTAAGGGAGAAAGAAAGAAGTGGCTTTAGGGAGCAAGGTGCAGCCTCTGGGGCCCAGGTGGTGCTGTCCCCTCCCAGCCCTCCCATCCTGTGGGGTTGACACTGTCAGAAATGGCTCGGTCTTCTTCAGGAATGACCAGTCTTCCTGCCTCCTGAAGACCACCATCCATTCTTTTAGGGCATTTAAGATCTTGGGAAAATAGATTCAAAGCCTGACTCACCATTTTTGTTCTGGCTCCCAGTTACAGAATAACCCCCAAGTTGGCAGGTGAAAGAGAAACTTCACTTAATAATCTGGCTCCTTTAGGCCCCTTAGAAGGGATCCACGTGTTGGGAACCAGGGAAACCATCTTCCGAGCCAGGTGAGGTGGGCATGAAATTTTGGGACCTGGGAGTGGCTGACTTCTGTCTCCTCAGGTAGGAGGAAGGCACTGGTGACCCTGGGCAAGGAGGAATCACTAACCACCAGGCACCTTTCTGCAGGAGAGACAGAGGCTGATCCCCCACCCAGTACATTCTGGACCAGAATGGATCCAGAGCACTTGGGCCTGAAAATTCATATGGCTATCCCCCCAGACCCTCTGCCCCCTTTGGACCACTCTAGCCAGACTGGTCTCCTTAGTGTTACTCAGAAGTGACTGTCTCAACCTTGTCACTTGCTGGTCTCTACCTGGAGATGACCTCACCAGATCTGCACACAGCTTCCTCCCTCGCCTCCTTAGGGCCTTGTTCCAATATCACTTCCTCAAAGAGTCTTTCCCTGACCATGCTCTGTAACTAGCTCACAGCTCCTTACCTATTTCTGCTGAATTTCAGCGCCCCTAGCTCAGTGGTTCTCAACCTTCCTAATGCTGCGAGCCTTTAATACAGTTCCTGTGGGTCGTGACCCACAGGTTGAGAACCGCTGCCCTAGCTTTTCTCGGATGTGATACTTTTTGTGTGTCTATTTGCTTATTGTTTGGGTTCACCCACCTGAGCGTAGGCTTCAAGAAGGCAGGACTTTATCCACTGCTGTTCCCCCGAATCTTGAACACTTACTAGGCACTCCAAAAATGTTTCTTGGATTAGTGCCTATCATCCTTGTCGGGTGGTGTATGTCGTATGTGTGGATGTCTGATGATGAGACTTAATGAGCTGAATGGTGCAAGGGTGTGACAGCCCAAACCTGGACCTTCAGAATTGCCATTGTAAAAAGTGAGGCTCTGTTTACTTCCAAACTACACAAGGAAATGATCACATATCAATTTCCCAGGCTCACTACAAAAAAATACTGCAAACTGTGTGGCTTAAAACAACAAATTGTTTCTCTCATGGTTTTAAGGCTATCGCCACTCTGGTCTGTTCTTTGCCCCTTCAGTTTTTGGTGGCCATTGGCATTCCCTGACTGTCACCTCTATGTTGTTATATCATTCCCTCTTTTGTATTTGTGTCTCTGTCCTATAAGGACACTTGTCATTGAATTTAGGGCCACCTCGACAATTCGGGATGATCACATCCTCTCAAAATCTTAATTTTAGTTACATCTACAAAGACTTTTTCAAAAGAAGGTAAGATTCTCAGGTTCTGGGCCTTAAAAAAAAAAAAAGAATATATGTGTTTTTTTAGGGGCCCACTAGAGTTCGCTATAGAAAATAAAGCTAAAATTTGAGTTCAATAGTTCTAATTCATTGTTAACCTTACTCAATCTGGGAGTTCCATTTAGATGTCAAAATTATTTTTAAAAAACTGCTTTCAAAAGGAAATTTGAAGTGGCTTATCTAAACCACATGGCACAAATACAATTTGATATTTATGCAGTGGGAGTAAACTTAAACTGGCTTTTCACTACACACATCAAAGCATCATCCTGTACCAGCCCCACATATGGGTATGAAGTGGGCAACATTTGCTATTGCTGCTATCCCAGATTCCCTTTTGGATTTTATTATTATAGTTTTTTAGCAACACCCCTTTCCCTATTCTATACTCTGTTAATTGTCTTAGTGTGTTGTGCCACAGTAAGAAAATACTACAGAATGGATAATATACAAACGACAGAAATCTATTTCTCCCAGCTCTGGAGGCTGGGAAATCCAAGATCAAGGTGCTGGCAAATCCCTTACCAGGTGAGGCCCTGTTCCTCATAGATGGTGCTTCCTTACGGTGACCTCCTATGGCAGATGAGAAGACAAAAGGGCCTACCTAGTTCCCCTCAGACCTTTAGTAACGTATAATCCTGCCCAGGAAGGCAGAGCTTTCCTGGCCTAATCCCCTCTAGAGCCCCACCTCTTCTCTCTCTCTCTCTCTCTCTGCTCTTCCTTTCCCCCAAACCCCATCTCTTATCACTGTTGCATTGGGACGAAGTTGCAACATGAAATTTGGAGAACAGCATTATTCTATGGGCAACTCCAGGACAGTAGTTCATGTTTCTAACCTTTCCATAGCATAATTATTCTGAAATCTGTAGCTTTCATTTTCTTTTCTTAATGTCCTAGAAGTAGTATGGCTGGCTTTTGATGTTTCTCTTTATAGTTCAGATTATTGTTTGGTACTCATTGATCTTGCTATGGGTTGAATTGTGTCCTCTCAGAAAGATAAATGGAAGTCCTAATTCACGGTATCAGAATATGGTCTTATTTGGATATAGCGTTTTTAAAGAGGTAGTCAAGGTAAAACGGAGGTCATTGGGGTAGGCCCTAATCCAATATGAGTAGTGTCCATATAAAAAGGGGACATTTGGGCACAGAGCCAGACGTCTACTGAGGGAAGGCAGCCACGTGGAGCAGGGGATTGAGAATGGTGTGTCTACAAGCTGAAGCCTGCTGGCACCCACCAGAAGGAGGAGAGGACGGAGCTTTGCCATCAGGTTTCCAAGCAAGCATGGCCCTGCTGATTTCAGACTTCTCGCCTTCAGAACTGCAAGCCAATCCATGTCTGTTGTTTTAAGCCATCTACTTTGTGGCACTTTGTTATGACAAAGTAGTGGAATCCCCAAACTAAGCTGTCTCCCTTCCTTTAGCACAGAGAATTCAGTCTCTTTCTGCTACCAGCCTGCGAGTTGCTGTCTGGGTTTCAGACTCAGGACTTTGGTGAGACTTACAATAATGGGACAAAAGGCTAATAATCATTTGTTTAAAGCTTCAAAGAAACCCTTAGGAGAAGAATTGCTCCAAATTTGAAGGGAGTAAATGCAGGAGTTCAAGATAAGGGCTTCGTATGATAAGCTCAAATTGGCTAGTGGATATGGTAATTTATGAAAAGGAGCTGCGTAATTATTTATTGAAACATGATTTAAGATTTAAGATGATTCAAGAAGACAAGAATCTCGTTATGAGAATAATGAGGCCCTGGGCTAAGTCTGGAGTAACTGCATGCATTTTCTCTCTCTTCCTCATCTTCCTTCTCCACTGGCACTACCTAACCTCCTAGCAGGGCACTATCTCTGTCCTGCAGGTGTGGTGTCCCCATTTCCAGTGACAGAGGGCAGAAGGAGTCATTGATAATCCCCAGAAGGCAGCAGCAGGCTGGCCCGTGTCCTGGGCGGTGAAAAGACTGCCTGAGCCTCTAGTTGAGAAAGGCATTTTCAAGCTAGTGATACTTTTACAGATTCTTCTCATTATTTTAATATTGTTAGATGGGAAAACATGTCTGCATGAAATGTAATTTGTTGTTTTATGCTATTTTTTAACTCGGGAAAGAAAATTCTCCTTATAACATATTCACTGTTGATATTGGGTTGTCTAGCATACACATGTTTTCTTATTTTTACTCTCCAGGAAAGTGAGATACTAATTCAAATTTTAGGAGAAAGCATTGCCTTCCTAGTAAATATATACATGGATTAAGAGCCTTGATCTAAAGACATGAATACCTATATTTCTTACACTCTGTAGGGCTGGTTAGGGTGGGTACTTTTGAGAAAGGGCCTTATTTAATGAATGTTTCTTTGAGCACACAGGAGGGTGGCTGCCCATTCTGTATTTGCATAAAGCTCATCCCAGAAGCTTAGAAAAGTGAACATTCCCCGGAGTGCAAACTCAGATGGTCAAATACTATGTGGCATCCCAACCCATGTGAGTGAAAAAGGTCATATAAAGTTCCCAGGAGCACATGTCAAACTTGCCCACTGCAGGACACGGATGGAGGTTGCTTCTTGGGCTGAGAGTGTTGCTTTACCAGGCCACCCACTGACCCCTTTTCTATGACTTTCCTCAAGGTCAGTGTCACCATGTGGTAACTATTGCTGCAAACAGCCTGACTCAAAAGTTGTTCACTACTTTTTTCAACAAATTAGACATAACGAAACCCAACTCCTAACAATGTGTTCTTCAAGGGCCAGCACTCATGATAAAGAAAAATAAAAACTTCCCCCTAACTCTTCTCTCTATTATTTAATTATCAATATTATAATAATAATTTTCAGTGTCAATACATAAACTCTTACATTAATTAAATTTTTGAAAGTGAGCCGGTTATCTCCTCTCCATGGGTAAAATTTTTTTCTACGTTTTTATGCAAAAACATACTTCATCTTAGTGTCCATGGTTCTAAACTATGAAATTATCATTAGAATTGGACTTTTGGTTTGCAATCCCCTGATAATACGGAAGCGTACAGGCACACACACTTTCTCTCTCTCTCTCTCTTTCTCTCACACACATCAGATAAACATTTTACTTTAGGATACAAAATATAATATGTCATTTCTTTCACCCCTTAAGTAAAGAGTAACATTTCCCCATCTATATTGCTGTACTAGTGGGATATTCGGTTTCATTCATTATTAGATTCCCTTCCCCGACCCCAGTTCAACACGGGTTGTTCAAAGGTCCATGGAGTCTCAGTCCAGATTTTTTTAAGAAG
Source organism: Galagoides demidoff (assembly GCA_963574575.1). Taxonomy (NCBI): domain Eukaryota; kingdom Metazoa; phylum Chordata; class Mammalia; order Primates; family Galagidae; genus Galagoides; species Galagoides demidoff. The sequence goes on from CAUYQV010040038.1 coordinate 9,616, forward strand.
GGCCCTCTGGTGTGTGGTGTTTCCGGCCATTGCTAATTGTAGCAGCAACACTTAAAAGGTGGACGTTCTGCTGGTGTTACCAACAGGAGCATAGAAGTCCTTGCGGTCTCCTCCCCAGAGTTCTGCCTGTCCCAGTGCCAGACAGGTATTTGCTGCCTCCTCACATTGCTGAGGCAGCTGCTCAAACCCTCCGTTCCCCCCAATACCACCTGCCAGGTGGGGTGGGGAGGACGTTCCTCCCTCAGGCTGCCATCTGCTTTCCTGGTCAGAACAAGCTCTTTCGGCTCAGGCCACTCTGTACCCTACCAACAACCTCATAGGTTACTCTTCCACCTCCCAACCCCCAAATAAGACAGACATTCTCAAAATCATTGAATTCTGCACTAGAGGTAGAGGAAACCACAGAACTTCATGCCTTAAATCCTTATTGCCACCAAGGCTGGGGCTGCAGGGGAAGGAGAAATATTTCTCCTTCTTTCTGGATTCTTCTGTGGCAGTCAAAGAAAGACAAAACAAGCAAAAGGGGCAAAGAAAGCCAGTAAAAAGCCCCATGACATGTGACTTAACTCGGATTTTCTTAATCTTCTGAGGTGTTTCCACATAAGTTAACAGGCAGCTAAATGTCACAATTTATGAAATTCTGTCAATGAGTGTTTGAAAAGGCTTATGAAAGAAATTAGATGGTACCTGTGTGACTCCAAAAATACATACCATTCTGACTTGTAAAACTGGGATTTTTCCATAAAGGTGCTCATTTTGGGTTGTGTAACATGCGCACTGAAACCAAAAACATTTAAGAATACTTTTTTTTTTAATTAATTGATAGCTGTACACATTAATGCAAACATGGGGTACATTGTACTGTTTTCATATACAATTTGAAACACTTTCATCAAGCTGGTTAACATAAATTTCATGTCATTTGCTTAGTCATTGTATCAAAACATTTATATTCTAGTTCTAGAAAAGTTCAATTGTACCCTTGTTAGACAGATATATAGGTGATCTTTCCTGTCACCCTCCCACCACCCAACCGCCCTTCTCCCCTCCCCTTCTTCACCCCCTCCCCATATTCTTGGGCTAGAATTAAGGTGTATCTTTCGTTTGAGAGCTATAGATTAGTTTCACAAAAGGGCTGTGTACATTGGATACTTTTTCTTCCATTCCTGAGATACTTTGCTAAGAAGAACATTTTCCAGTTCCATCCATGTAAACATGAAGGAGGTAAAGTCTCCATTTTTCTTTAGGGCTGCATAGTATTCCATGGTGTACATAATCTTAACAGCTCTAGAGAATCGGTGTCATAGGCATCCCCACTTTATGGGTGATGAAACAGAGAGACAGAGAGAAGTAAACTTGTTCTCAGTCTCATAGCCAACAAATGAAGACCTGGATTCCAAGCCAGGCACTCTGACTCCGTAGTCCATGCTATTCATCACACTATACTGACTGACACTGAACCAACCCATTAAGTGATACAGTCTTCCACCACAGACAGTGCAGACCTTTTCACAAAGGTCTTTTCTTCTCTGTTGCCTCAGTGAAGGAATGCTATCATATTGAGTTAGGAGGAGAGCCTTCTGTCAGGGCAGCCTGATGGGCAGGGACTTTATGAAGAAGAGCTTCAAGGGAATTTAGAGGAAATTGCACCTTGAAAACAGCCACCTAATTCCCCCATGCTTGGATCTTAGTGGACTCAACAACTTAGGCTGCATATGAGGCAGAGATCAGGAGCTGCACCAGCCTCTGCTTCCAAGACCCCTGGGAGGAAGGGAATGCCTGGGAACAGGAAGAGAGATGCTATCACTCTGGCCACAAAGGAGAAAGGGGAAAAATAAAGACATCATGAAAAAGTGGGGTAGCAAGAAGAGTAGAAGATATGGAATGATAAAGGGGGGAAGACTCTGGCTTTGTCTTATTCCCTTCAAGTTATGAGAGTGAGAAGTCTCCAGAGTGTGGAAGCAGGAAGGGAGACGGCCAGAACGCCCCTTAGATGCTGTCATTTCTTTGGCCTATTGAGGTTTTTGCCCATTAGCAGTTGATTGCTGTGTTCTTATACAGGGCTCCTTAGTCTAGAAACGTGGGCATGTATATCTCCTTGGGGCAGATTGAGGGGATGATGTGGGCAGAGGATGACAGAGAAGCTTCACGTCCTCCTGGAGGATAACCTAACACATTTGTGGTGTCTACGCTGAGCCTTCTTCCAAAAAACACCACTGAGCACAACCTCATCGCTTAATAGCTGAACTTTCAGTCTATTGAATTAGACAAAATGGAAAGTTAAAACTGGAAAAAAACAGCCAGAATCCCAGTTCAATTAAAATAAGTGACACAGCGCACACGTTGACAACAGCGATGAGTTTATTTTATTTTTGATCTGTCTTTCCTTCATTCATCACCTATTTATGGAGAGTCTACTGTGTTTCAGACACGGCGCCAAGTGTGAGGACACAATGATTGATGAGCCAGTTGGGATCTCTGCTGGCTGCAAAGTGGGCCCCAGACCCTAGGTCATACCACTGATTCAAACAAACAAGAAACCTTAGGGTCTTAAATGTAGTCTGAGCGTATATAAGAATTTGGATTTTAATGCATTAGATTTCCACAAATCAGGCTGCTGTGTGGTGGTCAGTTTAATCTACTTGGAAGGAAAGTAATCTGAATTTTGAGCTGCTGTGTTTGCACCCTGGGCCAGTTATGCTCCTTGCTTCTACAGGAAGCAGGTGAAAGCCTGGCTGTCTGGGCCTCACTGGAGATTCCCGAATGATAAGGCAGATTGGGTTCACATGTTCTCATCCTTCCCCTCCTCCTAGGTGCTCGACTTTAATTTTTTTATGATGTAGGAGTTGAAATTTCAGTTGAGTTCATGCTTACGAGTGCCTAGTGCAGTGCCCTTGATCAATCAATGAAAATAGGATATTTCAAAGCCAAGCAGCCTCTGAGCCCAGGTGAACAGCACTTCCTAAGCGCTGCCTACCAGTATCCACTCTCCTCTTCCTTTTGAATTCTCCCCAAGGAAGGATGGATTAGCTGACAGGCCCCGACCCTTTCTACCTGAATTGAGCCTCCTAAATGTCCACGTAAAGAAATTCCTCTAATCCTCCAAGAATGGTCAATAGTCTGGTCACAAAAGAGTATTCAGAGATTTTGTTTCCTAATCTAAAGAACATAGAAGGGGAAAAAAAATCTCTCTGATACTATCACTCTTTTAACTTTAATTTCTTATTAGAAAGATATTTCAGAATGTCTGAAGAAAGCTTTCAATAGCCTGACATCTTGTGAATACAAGCTATTGTCCTGCTAAAGTGTCCGTTCATGTCAGAAAACACGCGGTCTGGGTGCGACGGTCCTGTTGATCCACTTTAGATATGTGTTCATTGTCTCTGAGAAACTTTTCATCACATCTCCTTCTCAGTTGAGTTGCAGAGCAGTTAGGCTTAAAGTGGAGCTCATTTTCTGATACAGATGAGTCATTTAGCTCAGTTTTAATTTGCAGTCCCTTCTCACTTGACAGTGACCTACAGGATCAGCATCTGGGAAACCCTGAACGACACTGCCTCCCACAGCTACACTGGCAGATTTCTGAAAAAAAAAAAAAAAAGCCCACACTCCCAGTAAAACAAAACAAAACAAAAACCACCAAAAACTTACTTCAGCAAAATGAATCAGAGAAATAAAACCAGAAATGAATATCAACAAAAAAACAAATTAAAATCTCTATAAAAGGCAATTTTTACCCTCTATCTCAGGCAAAAATATGGCAAAGCCATATCCAATTATATTGTGAGTTTACATCTGCTTTAAAATTCAGGATCGGGACATTTTCTTATAATGTCTGAGATGGCAAATGGAAAGTGTGCTGACGAAGTCGGGGGGCAAAAGTGTAGAAAGTCAACAATTTATTAGTTATTCACATAGGTAACATCTGCGGCTCTGATTGCAGTTAGCAAAAGAAGGGACTTCTTTCTCTATTTGTTTTTATTGGATTTTAATGGGCAGTCATCTTTTGATGAGACAGAAAGAGAAGATAAAAATGATATCTGATTGAGCAGAATCATCACTGTACACCACGGGGGACAAGGTGGTGGTGTTCTTTCTTTCTATTCTGGTGTCTCACCTGATCAAAATTCCAGATGCTGTGGCTTTATGTCTGCTTCTATTTGTTATAAATGATCTAAACAGCATATGGACTGACCTCATTAATAGGATTCTATGAGACATGGGTCCAAATTCTCTTGGCCAAGAACTTTCTTGCTTCCAAATATCAAATTAGGCAGCTATTGATATCAATGATTTCTTCTGAGATATTTAATGGATTCCTTATATCAGCTCTTCCTTCTTTTTTGAGTATTAAGATTCTCGTGGGTTTGTTAATAGCTATATTTCCAGATCTTATCATGATGCCAGGGGCACATTGATGCCCAATAGTTATTTATCAAAGACCAAGAAGAAATGAATGAACAAGTGAGGAAATAAATGGATATGAAAGTGTTTTAGTGTTTGAGTTTCCCACTCAAATGTAGACAGAGTCACATCTTGAGCAGATAGATATGCATAAACTTTTTTCAGATGCTGTTAAATCAGGTAACACAGTTTCTGGCTCACATCTTTCCTGGCACATAGCTGGGTGATGGCTTGTTTGAAGTCTGACAAGAGTAGGGTCTTAAAAGATAAAGAAGAAGAACCTTGAGTACTGGAAGGGTAGAGGCTTTTATAAAGGATGTGGGAGGGGCTACAAATTATACTTCAGCAAACCCACAGTTCTCCACATACCACGCGTGAAAAACCACCTGAGCTGCCAATGTTCTTTCCCACTCAGGGATTCTGATTCAACCAACTGTCTTGGTAAGAGCTTTCTACTAGGTGATGCCAGCATTTCTTGGATCATGATAATAATGCTTACATGTCTTTTCTTTATAACAAAAGGTATAACATTTGGCTCTTTAAATTGTTTTTGACAAAATAAAAATTGTACATGTTTATGGTGTATAATGTGATGTTCTTCTGGTGTATGGATGTGTTGTGACATGATTACCACAATCAAGCTAATTAACACATGTATCCCTCACATAACTTTTTATTTTTTATTTTTTTGGTGTGGTGAGAACCCTGCTCTGTCAACAAATTTCAAGTATACTATTAAGTCTTACTGGCCATAGTTACCATGGTATACATTAGCTCTTAAATTTCTATTATTTGCAATCTTATACTATGTATCAAAATTAACTAAAAATATGTCAAAGACCTAAACACAAGACCGGAAACAACAAAATTCATAAAAGAAAATGGGAGAAAAGCCTCATAATATTGGATTTGACAATGATTTCTTGACATGACATCAAAAGAAGAAGCAAAAAAATAGCAAATAATTTGGATTATAATGAATTTTCTACTTGAGTCAGTTGTGAATGCCACCAAAGGGTGCTGTGCTTACGTGAGGCTGATGTATGAAACAGGTGGGGTTTGTGCCTTGCAAGGATGAGTAGCTTTACTTACAAATATTTTCTTGTGTATGGAACAAGGGAAAAATAAATCCAAATAATGCTCATTCTTATAAGTCTTATAGCTGGCTGAGATAATGCTGTAGCACTGTAAGATTGGGCTATCATTGTGTATTTTATTTTGGTTGAAGCAACAGAAACCCTTTCTGAATAACTCAAATAAGGAAGCTATTTCGTGAAAGCCTATGAGATGACTCACAAAACCAAAGGAACATTTGTGGAACCACAGGTTGAAGTGTCTGAGAAAGGGGAGCTCTTGGGAAATGCAGATTAGGATAGCTAATCAGAGTCTCGTCAGGTAACACTGCTCTGACAATATGTTCAATTCCTTTTTCTTTACACTCAGTGTCTTATTGGTCAAGCTTGACTCATGAATCCACCCTTCCCCCAGCCTTCTTCTCAAGAAAGACACGGTATCTTTATTTATAGACCATTAAGACTGCAAAAGAATTAAACAACCATTTCTACCAAAGGAAATAGGAAATACTCCTTCCAGAGAAAGGGAGCATGGTGTGGAGCAAGCAAACAAAAGTTCCCCAAGAGTGAATTTTCAATTAGCACCTACTTACCAGGAGAGAGGTGAGGACTAACTTGAGATATCACCCTGCCCCAGAGAGAAGAGACCACATCACAAAGTCCCAAAGCTGCAGACATTGGTGTGGCTGTGGAGAGAAAGACTTTGACACTGTTGGTGGGATTGCAGACTAGTGCAGCCTCTTTGGAAACAAGTATGGCAAGTCCTCAAAGAGCTAAAAAATAGACTTTCCATTTAATCCCACAGTCCAACTACTAGGCATTTACCCAGAAGAAAAAAAATCATTTTACCATAGGACATTTGCACCAGAATGCGTATTGCAGCTCAATTCACAATTGCCAAGATGTGGAAACAACCCTAGCGCCCATCAACCCATGAATGGATTAATAAACTGTAGTATATGTACACCACAGAACACTATTTGGTCATAAAAATGTGGAGACTTTACATCTTTGGTATTAACCAGGGTGGAGCTAAAGAACATTCTCCTAAGTAAAGTATCACAAGAATGAAAAAGCAAGTATCCAATGTACTCAACACTAATCTGAAATCAATAGACACACCACTATACTCCCTCAGGAGAGGAAAACACGACATTCAAGTGAGGGGAAGTTGGGGGGGATTTGGTGTGCTACCACCTAAGGGGCACAATGTCCGGATATACGGGTGAAGGGCTCAACTATAACTTGAACTTTACCCAACAAATGCAAACAATGGAACCTAACTGTTTGCACCCTCATATTAATCTGGAATTAACAACAACAACAAAAAGGACAGACAGGGTGATAAGACAACTGCACTCATCTGAGTACAATTCTCCACTTCAGTTGTATTCCTATTGTGTTAATCTCCTATAGCCCTATAGCCGTAAGGCAACACTCAAGCCTACTCGAATTAAAAAAGAAAAAAATGTGTTTCTCATTACAGAACAGTTATTTAATCTTTAATTATTTTTGACTGACCTGTTTCGGGTTTATAGCTGTGTCTGTCAAATAGAGACGATGACTTCCAAGGAAGTGTATATTAGGAATCTGAAACCCTGGAATGTAACCTGATGATATCAGTTCTCCCCTACCCAGTCACCCTCCCCTCTACTCTTCTTGAGCCAAAGTTCTAACTGTGAATACTATAGGAATAAATACAGATTCCCAAAGCTGCTTCGTCCTGATGCTTGCTTGCTGGTCCTGGTTTGTGCTGTAAATATCATGATATAATAGCACAGCTCTGCAGCCCTGTCAGAAACCACTGAATCGTTATTCTAACAATATTTTTACCAGCCTATCTGTGCTTATTAACAGAATAGCACTAATTGCTGATATATTCATGATATATCATCACAGATGCTTTCTCAATTAATTCTCATCAACAACCTGGGAGGATAGATATTTATTATTCCCATTTTGCAGATAAGTGAAATGAGGCTCAATCTGGTGAAACCATTAACCAAAGTCACAGAGCCAGTCAAGTAAATATAAATTCCAGGTCTTCTGCCTCTAAATTCTAATATGAAGCCAGGATCATAGTTTCTGCTACTTCATTACTACTTTTTGTTGTTTTTTTTTTTTTTTGAGACGGAGCCTCAAGCTATCCCCCTGGGTAGAGTGCCATGGCATCACAGCTCATAGCAACCTCCAACTCCTGGGCTCAAGTGAGTCTCTTGCCTCCACCCCCAAGTAGCTGGGCCCACAGGCGCCCGCCACAATGCCCAGCCATTTTTTGGTTGCAGCCATCATTGTCGTTTGGCGGGCCCGGGCTGGGAATTCGAACCCACCACCTTAGGTGCCTGTGGCTGGCGCCTTAGCCACTTGAGCCGCAGGCGCCGAGCCAACTTCATTACTACTTAAAAAAATTTTTTATAGCACTTAGCACGGGATATAAGACATTTAATAAAGTCATAGTGTAGATACTACTTTGATATACTGGTTTCCTTCCTTTAGGAAATAGATCTAGCAGTGAGATTGCCAGATCATATGAATATTTCTTTTTTTTTGTTTGTTTAGTTTTTTTGAGGAACTTTCATACTATTTTCCATAATGGCTGTACTAGTTTGCATTCCCAGCAGTGGTGTATGAGCATTACCTTTTTTTCTACTTCCTTGCCACACCTGTTATATTTATAGTAGACTATTCACAATAACCAAGATATGGACTGAAGCGTCCATCAATGGATGAATGGGTAAAGGAAATGTGAGATGTACATCTATATCTACCTATCATCTATCTTTCTATCGATCTCTCTCATGAAATAACCTTCAGCCACAAAAAGGAATGAAATCTTGCCATTCACAGCAAAATGGATGAATGGAGAACATCATGTTAATGAAATAAGTTGGAAAGAGAAAGTTACAAACCACATATTCTCACTCATCTGTGGAAGCTAAGAAGTTGATCTCATCGAGTGGAATAGTGATTACTAGAGGCCGAGAAAGGTGAAGGAAGGGGGAGAGGAAGGGAGGTTTGTTAATAGGTCTCCCGACTTTTGGGGAACTGAAAGCTGCATCCTTGCCTCAGGCCAGTGCCAGGGAGGGGCAGGGAATGTCACATGAGATCACCAGATCCTCTTAAGCTGAAGATAGGATGAATCCAGGCAGAGGTCATGGATTGTCTTGGCCCAAGATGGGATTATGGGATCAGAACAAACTTTTAAACACTACTTCTGCTCAGAAGCAGGAATTTGTATTTTTTTTTTTTTTTGAGAT
>CAUYQV010040039.1:0-16673 GCA_963574575.1 Galagoides demidoff
CAAAAGATTATAATATGAGATTATATAAGATTTTATATTTTGGGGGGATTCGAAGGTTCACTTCTGTGGTTCATCTTACAAGGGTACAAGTGAATCTATCTATGAGTAGAATATGAACGTTTTAACACAATAACTAAGAAAATGACATGAAGGCTATGTTAACCAGTTTGATGGAAGTGTTTCTGATTGTGTGTGAAAACACCACACTGTACCCCAGAAGTGCATTAATGTACACAGTTACCATTCAATTGAAAAAAAAAAAGATTTTATATTTTTATATGATTTTCATTTTTATGTGATTATCTTACACTTACTCTGAATAAACAGAGTTGTAATGTTTAGCAGTGCTGAATTATACCAATGATACAGACACTAAAGTACATCGTACATATTTATAAAAAAGGAGAAAATTTTTTCTATAAATCTAGGTGAAGTCATTAACTAGTTTTACTCCACCTTTAAACTATATTTTTATTTCCATTGTAATTCAAAGCTACCTACTTTTTGGAAAGTGATGTGCCTTTTGCTTCCTGATCATTCCTGGCAAACAAATCACAAATGCCCTCACATCTTTGAAAAACCCATATTTTCTTGTCAGTCATAATTATAATGAAATATTAAAAATTCAATTTTACTAGGATTTAAAAACTCACACATATAAATCTAGATAGGTACATTTAAATTTTTATATTGGCATTCTTAAATCCAAGAACTTCTAGATTCAAAATGAAAATAAAAATAGTACTGCATAATTTCCAACTAAACCCCTTCTTGTGTATGAAGAGATGTGTGTAAATACTGTCTAGAAATAAGAAATGCGTGTGATGACCTGAGAGCAAGTTTACATGGAATAACTCTTTCCAAACAGAAAACCTCGTCTAATAAGCAGGTTAAAACTTGCATATCCATTAGCTAAGTTTAAAGAGAATACTGTCATCTTTATCATTATTAAACCTCAGGCATAAGGGAATAGTATAACTTTATTTTAAATGAACCTGCAGTCTCTCAGATATTATTAGTCCTTTATAGCTAATGTATATCTTTAAAATGAAAATTCTAACAAGTCAAATATCAAAGACCTACATAATATTAAGTTTTGTGTAAAAGAAAATGACTCCAATAATTTACATAATGTCTAATACATGTGCATTTCTATGTCAAATTCTGAATGGAATTTTTGGTATGAATACTTAGCAGTCAGTTTGAATAGTCATTGTTCCTTTGGGAAGGTGACATTAATTAAGAATAATCTGCCTGCAGCAAAATATAAAAAATATCTTTCCTTATTACCTGATGTAAAGAGTGATCAGTGAGCACTTATGGTACCAGGCTTTTGATTGTGTGGGGAAGACACAGAGACACTCTTAGGAAAAACACTATCTTAGTTAAAAGGTTAAAAGTGTGGGTTTTAGAAACTGACTGGTTTTCATTTATATTGAATGATGTATAAACTTGGAAAAATGACTTCAACTCTGTGCAATTCATTTTTTTCTTCTGTAAGAAGGAAAACACATGCTTACATTCATGTGAGTGTATAATAATAGTGCATGGTCCATATGGCCAATGCCCAGCAGGTAGCGGATGCTTCATAAATGTTATTATTCCTATTATAATAAATGAGATATGTGCAGCTATTGTTCAAACACCGATATTTGAAGTCTTTGTTTCTCATTTTCAGTCACTTCCTTTATTACTTTGAAATTTGTATCATAAAACCTTCCTAAATTACGAATGCTATTTAAGAATTAAAGCACTGAAGTTAATTTTTCCTGAGCATGTTATAATATTCCTTGAAATAAATGCCTTGCCACATTATTGGACTAATATTCAATTTTCCATCTTGTATCACTTGAATCTGCATAGAATTTTACACTTGGCAGAAAACTTAGAGGTCATCATCTGAGGGACAAAGGATTTAGACCCAGATGAATGTTATAATCTTCTTCAAATAACCCAGGGGAGAAGTAGAGGATCTGAGGCTGGAGTGCAGGTCTTCTGAGATTAAACCTGTGAATTTCTTGTTGTGCTACTCTGGTTTTCTCCCAGCCTTGAAATTATACTGTATTATTTTTAACGTACACATGTTCTCTCGTCTTTATATATGTATTCCTTAGAAATGAGAAATGCTATTATGATTTGAAAATAAATTTGTCAGGCTCATTTAAATGCAGACGGCATTTCCCTAGCTTTCTAATTCTTAATAATCCTTATATTATTGAACAAATGATTAGGTATTTCTCACATCTTAGGAGTAAGACCAATATTGCTAAATCTTTAATCATGCCCAGCAGCAATACATCAAAGCAATCAACTATTGTAGTGATGATGACTTCAATTAACTACTTTGTAATCCAATAATGCATTTCATTAGAGTGTTCTAAGAACTTTCTAGGCATTATTGCCATAATCGTCAGTGTTCCTATTTGGTATTTATTTCAGGGCCTAAACATAATAAATGAAAATTTATTCTGAGATAGAAGAGATAATTTTTATTTTTTAGTAGAATGCATTACAGAATAATGTGTATTAAAAGAAACATTTGCACCAAAATTCTACCACAGTGGTTTAGTGACCAGTCTGTGTTGTTTAGCCACCACAGAGGAAAGAAAGGAGAAAAACAAATAATGAATTGTTCTTTTTGGCTGTTAGAAGGTCAGACCACAGCTCTCGACAACTATGAAAGTTGCTACAGCCTCTAAACTGAGGTGAACTATTTTCTTATTTCACAAAATACATATGAAAAGATATCAAATAGTAATCATGTTTTTACAAACTGTAGAGTTGAAACATTTACTCACAAGAGGATCTGAAACTTCCTGCTATTCTTACCACCCAGATTAATCCCTTAAAACTTAAACTCTGTCTTATTCAATTCAGCATCTTTCTATAAAATAATTTGCTCTTTAACAGAGCTATGTCTTTGTGAGTCTAAATTTGTGTTAATTTTTTAAAAACTTTTTAAATTAAATGACTGTCAGTTTATTTAAATGGTATCTCCCTTGGTAGACTGAGGGAGAAAAATGGACATGGGGCTCAGCGCCTGCAGCTCAGCCACTAGGATGCCAGCCACATACACCCAAGCTGGAGGGTTCGAACCCAGTCCCAGCCCGCCAAACAACAATGGCAACTACAACCAAAAAATAGCCAGGCATTGTGGTGGGCGCCTGTAGTCCCAGCTACTTGGGGGGGGTGCTGAGGCAAGAGAATCCCTTAAGCCCAGGAGTTGCTGAGAGCTGTAATGCCACAGTACTCTCTACTGAGGATGACATAGTAAGACTCTGTCTCAAAAAAAAAAAAAAAAAAAAAAAAAAAAAGGAAATGGGCTCAGTGTCCTATTATTTTGAAACCTGATGGTCTCCCTGACTAATAGGTTATTTGACACGTGAAGAATAGACAAAAAGGCAACTGCATCCGACCCTTATCTTAGGCAAAGGATCCTGCTTGTCTTCCTGCATCAGAAAAAGAAGATGCTCAGGCTCAGTTCTCGTTTTCTACCATAGAATTAACTCAAGATAGGAGGTAGTAGAGCTTGTCCACCAACTTTTGCAGGCAGGGCTGTGTCTACATGACGACTAGGATTCTGTATCAACTGCACACAAATGATGATTTTCTGAGCGTTTATAACGCGTGGTTCCTTTTTATCTTCACAGCTCTGTCTGGAGTTCTATTTTGTCGAGGGACTAGCTTAAACTCTTTTCTCTCAGCCCCTTAAAAGTTGATCAGAATGACAATGCTGTATCTTATAATTTGAGCTAGTTATCACCTGATCGCTGTGGTTTTGCTCCATTTAATGGGTAGAGACAAAAAAATCTCTAGAACATAGTAACATGCTGTTTCTAAAACCTCACTTCAAGAGTCAAATACTTCTTACTCTCTTTCCTCATCGCGACTTATTACGATGTGAAGGGCGTCTGTTAAAATTTTCGCCCTAAGTTAGTCGACGTGTCCATTTCTCCCTGTCTGTGTGTGCGCGTGTATAACAGTATGTATGTACATTTAGACAATCTTATTGGATAATGCAAGTTCAGAATTGTTATACTTCTGGTGGGTTGAATCTTTAATTAGAAAGTGTGCTGTGTGCACTGTTCTCAGGGTGTCTATCTGGATGCCGTTCTGTGTAACACGCACAGCGTCATTTCTATTTGGGGGCTTAGTATTTTCCTGGTATTCTTCCAATTTATTTCTCTCAATCTTGCTTTGCCTTATTTTAGGAAGGTTCCTCACAGGCATCATACTTTAATTTTTAAAAGTGCAATTTGACAATGCCTTGTGTTGAAATAAAGATTTTAGCTGAAATTTGTCATCGGTTTCAATCTTCTTCCACATTTGCTTTCTAGTTTCCCTCATTTCTTTGCTTCCCTCAATCGTGCAGCCTTTATGAAAATATACTAGGTATTAGTTACACGTGTTCGGACATGTGTAACTATTATTCCGTTTCTCTCCATTTCTTCGGAAGCTAGAACTTATATTTCTTCCCACACAGAGCTCATAATTGGGAAGTTACACAGACTTAATGGTAACATGTATTTAACATTTCTTCATATTTAACATTAGGCCCTTAAAATGTTTTAACTCATGTCAGTAACATATAAAGTTAAATGCTATTTTATCTAGAGTTTATTTTAACCTTTACTATCACCTTAAATTGTAATTTTTTTTTTTATAAAATAGGTTTTGGCTAGATTTACTCATAGTTATTATTTTTTTCTAACTATTGATTTCATTTGATTTCATTTTTCTCCTACCAAAAGTAAATTTTCATACTCCTTTTCATCTAGGTAGACTTTTTTATATTTTTAGTTCTCTTTGTCTAATAATGTTTTATTTTATTCATATTCTTTGGCAAATTTTTCTGCATTCAAAATTTTAGACTTCTGATATTTTAATCTCTTGGTATTTTATTTTATTGAGACAGAATCTCAAGCTATCCCCCTGGGCAGAGTGCCGTGGTATCACAGCTCACAGCAACCTCCAACTCCTGGGCTCAAGCGAGTCTCCTGCCTCTGCCTCCCAAGTAGCTGGGACCACAGGCACTCACCACAATGCTTGGCTATATTTTGGTTGCAGCCTTCATCATTGTTTTGGGGGGCCTGGGCTGGATTTGAACTCACGTCACCTTAGGTGTATGTGGCTGGCACCTTAGCCACTTGAGCCTCAGGCACCAAGCCAAGCTCTCCGTATTTTAAATATCTCATAAACCCAAGTTAATTTTTAAGTTAATTTTTTAAAGTTAAAAGTCTGCTTAGTACTCAATAAGTACCTGTCAAATGATGGTGAGTGGATAAAGAAAATGTGGTACCAATACATAAACACCTACACACGTAACGGAATATTGCTCACTAATGAGAATGAAATGTTGCAATTTGCAGCCACTTGGATGGAATTAAAGCCAATGATCCTACGTGAATTAACTTAGGAACAGAAAAATAAATGCCCTTTGTTCTCACTTACAAGTGTAAATTAAACTATGGCTACACAAAAACACACAAAGCAGTATGATAGATATTGGATAATCCCAAGAGTGGTGTGTGAAGGGGAGTGAGGTATAAAAAATTACTTGTGAAAGTGTAATGTGCATTATTTGGGTGATGGGTACACCAAAAGCCTGGCATTCACCACCATGCAATACATATATATAATGGAATCCAACTTGTACTCTCTAAATCTATTTTTAAAAAAATCTACAGAAAGTTTAATTATTTTTCTTTTTGAGCAGTCATTTATTTAAAGATATTCTTTTATAAATGCCTATCAACAGATGAATTGATAAAAAATGTGAAATATTTATGCGTAGGTATGTGTGCATGGGTGTATGCATATGTATGTATATCTACAGAGTGGAATATCATTCAACCTTTAAAAAAGAAAGGAAAACTTGACATTTGGGGAAACCGGAGAAAGTTATCCTAAATAAAGCAAGCCAGACATACAAGGATAAGTACTGCATAATATCATGTATTTGTAGAATCTATAATAGTCAAATTCATAAAAGGATGGAGTAAAAAGGTGAAACCAGGGCATGAGGTCAGAAAGAGATGAAAATTTGTTGACTGGACAATATAACTTTCAATGATGAAAGATGAATAAGATCTGAAGACCTTCCAGACAGCAACAGAGACTACTGTTAACACTACATTGAACACTTGAAATTTCCTAGGAGGTAAATCTTAAATCTTCTCATGATACACAAAACAGAAAGAAAATGGCCTTACTCTATAATATTGTATGTGCTTATTTCTTACCCAAAGGATTAAAGCTAATATGATATTTTAAATGTAAGGAGTAGAATGGGTTTAAAATCGAATAGAATCACATACTTTATTATACAATGTTGGGAGCCTCCCTCATATCTAAGACTGAACACAAGTTACTTTTTGTTACTAAATAAATGAGTAAATAATTCCGGTGGGTTTCTCATCTATGGATTCAACCAACCACAGATCAAATATTAAACAACAATATAAAATAACACCATAAGAAATAATACAAGTTAAAAATATAGTTTAATGACAGTCTTGATGTTAGCAAGACTACCTATACAAGTATTCTTCACTAAAGAAGTTCTCATCTATCTGTTGCTTTCTTATAAATTTTATAATGAATGAAGGTAAATTTAGTTTAATATTGTGATTGGCTGACAGGATCTTGTGGTGTATTTTCTTATTTATTCTAGTTGTATGATAAAATATAGTGATTAATTTTTAAACAATTTTAAATTTGTTTTCAAAAAATATAAAATTAAAAAAACTTGTTAACAGCAGTCTTGTATAACTGTACTTGGTCGTAGTATGTATACTTTTCATAAGTTGTTGAATTCCATTTGCTAATAAATACTTTGTTAAGCATTTTTTTGTGTTTGTTATTAGTCTGTATTATTCTTTTTCTGATTTTTGTATCTAGGAATTACTGGTTTGTGGGTTGAATTCTATTTCCTCAAAAGACATATTGATATCCTAGTTCCTAGTACCTCTGAAAGTGAACTTATTTCAGAATAGTTCATAGAAATAACCAAGAAAAATATTGACTTTAACCCAACATTACTAATGTCCTTGAAAAAAGACAAAGTTTGGAAACAGAGACAACCATTCACAGGAAAAAAAGGCAACGTGAAGACGCCCAGGGCAAATGCATGTGGGGATGGCCGACTGAAGTGACACATCCACAACTCGAAGAATTCCAGAAGTTGCCAGCAACAAAGAACCTAGGAAGAGGCACGGAAGAATTCCTGTTGGGTTTCAAAGATTGCAGGCCTCTAGCCTCCAGAACAATGACAAACTAAATTTCTGTTATTTTAGGTCAGCCAGTTTGTGGTACTTCGTTACAGCAGTCTTAGGAAATGAATACCATAAGTTGGGCAGTGTTCTCATTTGTCCTATTTTCTGGAGGAGACTGTGTAGAATAGGTGTTGATTCTTCTTTAAATATTGTTATAACATTCAGTAAAGCCCACTAGGCCTGAAAGTTTCACTGGCGGGGGGGGTGGTCTTTTAACTTATGAATTTAATTTTCTTAATAATTACGTGACTACTCAAATCTTCTATTTCATTCTGGGTCATTTCAGTAGTTGGTGCTTTTTGAGGAATTTTTTTACTTCCCACAAGGTGTGAAATGAATGTGTGTGGAGTTTGTAGTACAACTTTTCCTGTTTGATGTCTCAATCATGAGTCAAGATTTCCTCTGTTTCATTATTGTGTTTTATTATAAATTTGTTTGGGTTTATTTTATCTGGGATTTACTCAACTTTTTGAATCTATAAGTTTACGTCGTTAGCTAAGTTTGGCAAATTTCTGGTCATTATAACTTCCAGTCCATTTTGAAACGCACGTTCTTTAGCTCCCCCTCTAAAACCTTTATGATATAAGTGCTAGATCTTTTGCTAATGTCCCAAAGGTCCCAGAATCTGTTCATTTTTTCAGGTTGTTTCTCCTCTGTTTTTAAGATTATTATTTTTTTAGTTGTTCCATGATTCTTTTCCATTGTCATCCCTGTTCTCTTGTTCAGCCTAGTCTATACATTATTTTGGTTATCACTTCTTTTACCTTTGAAATTTCTATTTGATTCTTCCTTATGTATTTTATTTTTCCAAAAATATTCTATTTCATTGTCACGAGCTTTTCTAAAGTTTTTAATGTGTATTTAAAATTGCTAGTTGGAAATATCTTTATGATGGCCTCTGTAATGTCCTTCTGAGATAGTTCCAATATTTCCATCATCTCAATGTTGTTTGTGGATTATATTTAATCTTTCAAGTTGAGGTTTTTCCTGATTCTTATTAAAACTGATGCTTTTTAAATCACAGCCTGGATGTTTAGGTTATTATGTTGTGACACTCTGGATTTTATTTAAATCTTCTGTTTTAGCCAGCCTGTACTGGTACCACCCTGGAAATTCAAGGAGAGTGTTGCTTCATTACTGTTTTGTTGGCATAGAAATCAAGGTTTCCTGCTTGACCTCTGCTGACATTTCATAGGGCTGAAAATTCCCTCAAAGCTGTTGGGTGGGAGTGGAAGTGAAGTTTAGACTTCTAGTGACACCTTCCTGGCTGTGAAAGTAGAAAACCTTGTTACTCTTTCCCTTTTGAACTCCCATGTGTCCCATGTCTTTATACGTCCTTTTATAGAAAGAGGAGACTTCAGGGGTCACTTTTTGACTGAGGTTTCCAGGACGCTGACCACTTCAGCACCAAATCCAGCATTATGAGGTGAAAAGAAAATGTGTCAAGTCTTTCCCTAATCCTACCTAGACAGCCTGCTTTCTTGTTTTTACCTTTTAAAAGCTTCTTACCCTGCTTTATATATAATGTGTAGTGTTTTTATCTATACTTAGCTAAGAACAAAGGAAAAATACATCTCTTCCATCTTCTCCTGGAACCAGAAACCTCCTAATGTCCTATAGAGCTGTATTCTTTATTTGCTCTCCTTGCTCTTCCTCATTTATAAAAGGGAAGTTTAAATTCTTTAAGAAAAGAAAATAGTTACAAGTGAATTAATAAGGAAGTAGGGCAGAATGAAAATACAAATAGAATTGAATACATATAGAATTTATAAACACATGTATAAATACATTGTAGGCTAGTCTGACATACCTTTGCCTCTTTAGGTATTATTCCAATGTCTTGTCATTATTTCCTTATATTTCATTGTCCTATTTTTGGTATCTTTCTTGTGATCTTGAGAAAGGTATTTATATTTTCTCTGCTTATAATTTCAAAGTCTCTCTTTTGCAATATAGGCTATTATAACAATTACATTTAGACTTTGATATCTAATTAGTTTTAAGCTATTTGAGAATTAGTTTTATTTTTCTCTCCCTTCAAAGCTTCTTACCTAAAATATTTCTTATGTATTTCCAAATCAATGACACAGGACTATGTGGTCGATGATTTTCTAGTGACTTGAACAGGCGAATATCACTTCCTGCTTTTTTAACTTAGGATCTAGAAATAATCCAGGAGAAGGAAAATAAAACTCCTTTTAAATATCATATCTCTGTTTTCTATTTCTCAATCAGAAATTTGACAAAACTAGGCTTATACAAAATCACTGGGTTATGGGAATAATAATAAAGCACTTATGAAATTATTGTTTCTAAATCAAAGAAGGAATTTAAAAATAGAAACACTTAGTTTTACTTTTTTATTATAATTATAAAATACAAGTGTTTTGGCCCAATATTTTTGTAATTAGTCATTGAAGGGAGTATGAAAATTCAGTAAGAACGTATTTTGTTAAAAAAGGGAATTAAAGCTATTAATATCAAAGCTTGTAACTTAGACCTCTAGATTATAGCAATAGTTTATCTGCCGACTGAAATATAATTTTCATATGCTATATAATTTAACTGTTGCAAAATTTTAGAGACTGATATTAACTCTGTTTTACTTACAAGGCAAATAAAGCTCAGAGAATTTAAGTCTTTTTATGCTATGACAGTCAGTAAATACTAGAATGAGCTTCCATCTCAGCTATCTCAGCTTTTCTGGTCCCAGACTCATCATACAAAGCAGACCCACCTTTCAATATTATTAACTGCAACCTTCAACAGGTTTCATTAGTTATTTTCAGATTATTCAGTTGTTGAAGAAATTTAATTAAAAAGATATGTAAGAAGATATTTTCTCAGCTTTGTCATATCTTTTTTTCTTTTTAGAGGTAATCATATACACAAGGTATTTTTTTAAATAAAGAATAAGTAATACTCCTTTGATGAAGGATGTTTCACAGAGATAGAAGAGTGACTCAGCAGTCTTTTCTGACTCCAGTTACTTTCTTAAAGACAGATTTATGATGGTGTGCTGAAGTTCATCATTTTTAATGCCTCAAAAATTTATATGAAAGGCAGCTGAGAACCTTTTTGGCACAGAAATGCCAACATCTGAAATAGAGGAGTAGAGCAAGCAGCGTCCTTGGCTGTTGGTGCAGTAACCAAGGACATCAGGACTTAAACATTGAGAGTTTTTTTTTTTTTTTCAGGTGTTACTTTCAAAGGATATAAAAGGCATAATTCCATCCCCTGAACAACATAGAAATGTACTGCACTTTCCCCCACTGGCCCAGAGACACGAAGAGCTACCTTCCTCCAGCTGCTCATGCTCTTCTGACTTCCCTCCTGGACTGGTCTATAGGGAGAATTGTTCTCTTTCTGCTTAAGTCCTAGGGATTATTATTATGCTTCCTTTTTAAAAGGGATAAGATAACTCATCTTAATGAAAATAAATAACTATCTGTGTCCTCTATAAAAAAAAAAACTTAAAATAGTGAATTTATGATGTCTGGGAGAAGATTCAAGCTGGACAAATTTATGTTCTTTGGCACTAGTCATTTCCTTTGAGAGTTTATGATAACGCACTGTTTCCAAATTCTAGAGAAAGTGAAAAATTATGTTCAATTCAAATTTCATACTTTAAAATTTTGATTGAGTGGACAATTATTTCTATTTTATTTCTTACAAACACTCAAAAGCATATTAAATTAGGTGACCCTTAAAATGACAGGATGGATATGCTAATTACTTTAACTTATCACTATACATTATATGTGTAGAAACATCATTACTTATGCACCCAATAAATAAGTATAATTATTATTTGTCAACTTTCAAAATTTGACTGTTATTTCTTTTTTTGGGTGGGGCCAGGTTTGAACCTACCACTTCTAGTATATGGGGCCAGCACCCTTTGAGCCACAGGCGCCACCCCTGTTAACTGTTATTTCTTAATGAAAGAATGAGGTGCAATAATTTGAGAAATGTAACAGAGAGGAAAAGAAGCTATTTGATATAAAATTATTATAAAATAATAGGAAAAACTGTTAAACCATAAATTAATTTCAGTATTTTACATTTGATTTTGGTTATAATTTTATGACCACTAATACTAATAATTATAGCTAAAATTTATTGCACGTTTATTATGTGCCTTTCTAAATGTTTCCCACCAATTATCCAATTTATTTTCCTATATTCCACCTATTTCTGATATGGTATAAACTGAAAATATTTTCATTATATAGATGATCCATTGAGGAACTACAAATCCAAATACTTCACCAATGTGTAGACAGACTCAATATTCAAACACAGCTGCACTGTGTCCCAAACATAAGCACAGGAGGATACTCCCTGAAAATGGTGTTGAGGCCGATACAGGTATACACATATTATGGAAATGAATATCTGAACTAAGAATAAAGAAATACCTCTGCTTTCAGTTGGCAACTAAGTCTCTTGGCTATTAGTGTAATTTTCCAAGTTGTGTGTGGTTTTAACACGTACTCTGAAGAGGAATAGAGAAAGTACTACCATTGGTTATATAAAACCTCAGTGCTATTTATTATTGATATGTTCAGGGCCCCACTGGATAAACTCATCTGTAGAAACGCCAAAGCAATGCAAAGACCTGTGTTTAAAGTACATAAAATACGCTATTATTTTTTTCTTTAGAAAATATTTCAAGAGTATTTTATCCTCTACCTCATACAATAACATAGCCCTATATGATTTTTGTAATTAGAATGTTTCTGCCTTTGTCCTGCAAAATATTTTCTTTCAAGAGTGAATCAACACACTCTCCTACTATAGCCAAATGTTATCTCTGGCATAAATTGACTAAAAGAAGACCATTCATAATTTTTGAGACATTGTATTTTGTTGACGCTCATGTTTTTTCGCAAGAAGATGAAAGAAGTTGTATCAAGGGCTATTTGCATTTCAAATGGGAATCATTATTATCATATCTTGACCTAAAATGAAGCCAATAACAAACTAGTGAGAATAAGCCCAAGAAAATAACTAGCATGAGCTATTTTATCACTAGATGCCTCTTTATTCAACATTGTAAATTCCAGGGACATTTTGTTTACAGCGTATTATAGATGATAGGAACTCAGACAATTTTCGTTTCGCTTTATATATGCAGAGACATGTTCCTTCATGGAGGATTGTGTCAATATTTCATTTGCAGATACAAGAATAAAAACCACAGATTCTACAAAATAAAGTTCACCTCAAGATCCTGTTCAAAATCTGTTACCATAAGGCACAGGTACTGTCAGTGGAGGTGGAATAACCCAGCAGCTGGTGGACATGCTATACTGGTAACTATGGTACTGAACCTGAATAGCTGAACTGTACTTCCAATAGTAAGGAAGGATGTCTCAAAACATTGTCTTAGATGTGTTACCTAATTTTAAAATGCACATAACTAATATAATAAGTACAATGTTTTCTCACAAAGACTTTTGTGAAAGTTTTGCAACCAATATATTTTTACAAGTAAAATGTATCATTCATGTTCCTGGATGTGTAGTTTTATAGGTATTCGTACCATTACAATAATCTGACTTCAGGAAACTATCAGTGAACTACTTACTCTATTACATAAGTAAAATAAAATGTTTAAGGGATATTCAGCTTTTTATAACCTGTGTCCATCTTTTTTCCTCTGCACTGTTAAAATAGGAAAGTGCACTTTTTGTTCTACAGAGGTAAATGAAAATTTTGACTGTAATTCAAATAAACTTTGACTCTCTTTCTGCCCTCTTTCTCTCTGACTTCTGTGTGTGTGCCTGTGAGAGAGAGACAGAAAGACAGAGAGAGTGAGGGAGGTGGGGGGGAAGAGCTAGTGAGAGCCAATGCGCAGAAAATGACCTGATGAATGGCCCTGCATTTCTCAGGGAGCTCAATAAAACAAGGAAGTTACCCAAGGCTGTGCAGACCACTAATGTTCTGTAAACTGAAATGAATGCTTGGTAATGACTGGAGTCTTAATAATCTTCTTAAATAGAGTTTTTCTAAACTTTAACCCTTTCTAAGCTTATCATTTTTTTAGTGATTGATGAGGCAACCTCTGGGAGGTTGAACTATTATCTTTCACCTTTCACCTATTAAAATGCTTGCATTTAGAAATATTAAAGATTTTGTAATTTTATATCTTAATGTTAAAAGGGTCCCTGAAAATGTCTCAAATTTATCATTGGACTCATCTATTCTTTTAGTAGGCTTTTAGCAGATACATAACTACTATAAACTAAATAGATATTAGAGTCAAGTTAACAAGTTATTGAGTAGGGGCAAATCTCTCAAGGAATTTGCGGTCTAGTGTAAGTAAAGCACAGCATTGAGGGTAAGACAAAACCTATTGCAATACGTGTCCCTTCTTGCTTAAACATATGATGTAGAGATGTTGTTAAAAATTTAGATAATACTAGTGAAATGCTTATTAAGGCTCAATATAATAAGTCAATTATTGGGAACTTTAAGTTCAATATTAAAAAATAGCAATCAAATATAGAAATGTTGCTGGTGGAGCAAGCCCAAATAAATTCTTAGATATTTTTCTGATGAATTGTAAGATAAATATTCTAATTATTATCCATGTCTATTCTCTTGTTCAACTTAAAAAGAAATGGCAGAAGACAAATGGGTAATAAGTTTTCTCATATCACTAAAAGTTGTCCAAGTTGAATAATTTTGTGTTTTTAAATCTATTTATTTAACACAAATTAACACAAATTTGGTTTTGCACAAAGATGTCTGTTTACAAGTTAACAAATTATACTAAAAAAGGAAAAGTATTATATACTTAGGGTAAACTTTCTTAAGAAAACATGAACCCCAAAAAGTGAAAAAAATAAACATTAAAGTGTACACAACATCAAAATTTACCTCCACATATTTTCACAAAGTAAATCCACTCATGGCATCAGTACCCGGGTCAAAGAGAACTATATTAGTGCTCTATGTACGTGTCCCTTCAAGGGACTCCCTGACAATGCTAATAACTATCCTGTTTCTTTCCTAGTAGAATAATTCTGCTCTGTTTGAATTATAAATAAATGGAATCATACAGTAGAGTATCTTTTATGTCTGACTTTCTTCCCTTGACGTTATGTTTTTAGATTCAGTGATATTAATTCCAGCAGTCGTTTGCTTATTCTCATCATTGCATAGTATTTTGTTCCACGGATGTATTGAAAATACCATTTGTTTATGCCTTCTACTGTTGGTGGAAATTTGGTTTTCAGATTTTGATTATGATAAATTGTGCTTCTACGAACACTCTTGTGCATGTGTTTCCTGAGAGTGTGGCTGAGTATCTGTTCAGAACAAGATGTACTATTTTGACTTTCCCTTTTTTGTCTCTGCATGTGAGATCCACCCACGCTGCTGTCTGTACTGGTAGTTCCCTCATTCCTCTTACTTTATAATGTTGGAGGACTTGTGTTTTCATATAATTGTTTTCTTCATGGTTTTTCTATGGTTGCACATTTTTCTGGTTTATGCTAAATTTGCCTAGAATGATGCTAGCCCCAGAGAGTGACTGCCAGTCGCATATTCATCCTCTGAGATGTTTTTGCTGCCATCTTGAAACTGCTTCTTACTCAATTTAGCACTTGACATTCAATGCTTAGTGGGTCAGTACAATCAACTATTACTGCTTTTAAGTTGTAAAAACAAGAGAAAATATTCACCCTATACAAAGAGTTAAAACTCTTCTAGCACTTTATAATTAAGTAGCCATTGACTTTATGGTTATTTCCTTTTCTTATTGGAATACTTTATAATTAAGCAAAGCCAAGGCCCAATTTGCTAGAACCTTTACGTTTCCTTATTTCTTTATCTCACTGCATAGACTACCTTCTCATTATTTCCAGAAACTTAAAAAGTTGTGGGGGGAAAAATAAACTCGCTTGGTTTTCTCAAAGTGAAAGTTCCTATAAAACTGTGACAATTACTCAGCTACATTTGTTTTATTTTCTCTGGGCTTCTCACCAGCACGTCACACACTGGATAGTTTTTCAGGCCTTGTTAGCTTTATCTCTATTTTAAACAATCAGCCATGTCACTTACAATTTACCTTCTCTAAATGTTTGGTTACTGATAGTATATAAAATCTCATCTCTTCTTCATTTAAAGAAAATTCTATTACTTACATAAAATTCTACTACTCAAGTACTATATCAATTTTGAAATTTTAGCCTTTCGGCTTTTGATACATAATCTTAAGATTCCTTAGAGATTTTTGCCAATACAAGTGTTGAAAGTAAGACTTTACCAAAGAGTATTTGTGGCCCAAGATTCTCAAAAACACAGACAAAGACAATTTATCGTTCCCAATGATATTTTAGAATAAGTTGAGAATGTAAACCACAATAGCTGCCTTAAGGTGCTATTGATTTCATTTTTTCTTTTTTTTAAGAATAATTTTCATCATTATTCTTATGTTCAGAGAACTCAACAGTGTACATTTAGCCCAGTTTAATGACAAGTTCTTTAGCCTCTGCCTTTTCCAGCTTGACAAGGCAAGTCACAGATTTTGGACCCAGGACATTGCCTCCCCAGTGACGGCGGATCTCACCACATCTGTCCTTGAAATTGGTGCTGATAGCTTCTACTAGCTTAGGCAGTGCTCCGTTGTCTTATGAGTTAACCGGTGTGAAGGTGACAGTGGTCTGGCGCAGCCTGCCTTCCCCTTGGTAATGCAGTAGGGTACCCCCATCTTATGACACAGGGCAAGTAGGAAGACAACCAGCTTAATGGGATCCACATTATGTGCTGTCATCACTAGCTGAGGTTTCTTGTTCTCCCCCAAGGTGGTGACAGTGTTAACCCCTGCTGGAAGACAGGTGGTCTTGTTACCAGAATTTCTTTCTTTAGTAGGTCCTTGGTCTCAGGGATTTGAAGAATGAACCCATTGACCACAGATCAGTGGTAAGATAAGATTTATTAGACAGAAAAGAATACAGAAAAAGGGGTGGCACCTGTGGCTCAGTGAGTAGGGCACTGGTCCTAAATACCGAAGGTGGCAGGTTCCAACAAAACACTGGTCAAATTGCAACAAAAAATAGCCAGGTGTTGTGGTGGGCGTCTCCAGCTACTCTGGAGGCTGAGGCAAGAGAATCGCCTAAGCCCAAGAGCTGGTGGTTGCTGTGTGTTTTTATGCCGATGTACTCTACGTGGGCAACAAATTAATACTCTGTCTCAAAAAAAAAAAAAAAAAAAAAAAGAAGAAGAAGAAGAAGAAGGAGAAAAAGAAAAAAAATAATACAGAAAAGTCACGAGAGCTCCTACCAGAGGGAAAGACCTAAGTTGGAAAATCTCCTCCTGGGTCCTTTATCTAGGAGTGTATACATTGTGCAACAAATGAATGGATGCAGTCCCTTCTACCGGGGCAAG
>CAUYQV010040040.1:0-19407 GCA_963574575.1 Galagoides demidoff
GCCATTTCTTACTGGAGGAAAGGAACACAACTGTCTGAGAGAAAGATATAGTGCCAGGCGTCCTCAAACTATGGCCCGCGGGCCACATGCAGCCTGCCTGGGACATTTATCAAGCCCGCTGGGTGTTTTTGCAGCCGTTGCCTGTCCTGCTTAACAGCTAACCTGTCCTGGGACCCACAGTCCAGCCCTCCATTGGTCTGAGGGACAGTGAACTGACCCCCTATTTAAAAAGTTTGAGGACCCTGAGTCTAGTCCATGCCAACAAGGAACGCTGCATGTGCAGTCCCTTTGGCAACACTGAAAGGAGGCTCCTGCCTGGAATTGTCAACAGAAGCCAATGCTTGGCTATGGGGAACCCAGCTGAAGTAGCCAACTTCCTCTCTAAATGACTAACTTTCCTGAACCCAATAGCAGCCCGACCTGCTGCCACCAACACTCACCTATAATCATATTAATTCCCACTCAACTCCATAGAAACGTTTGCCTTCTGTGTATGCCTTCCTGCGTGTGTTTTCATGACTCTGGCCATAGTGAGAGACTTTATACATGGCCCCTTTCCCTTTCTTCTCTATTTTTTTTTTTTCAACTCATTCCCTTTGCCTCACCTGTCCCTGCCTTCACAGTTGCACTCTGGGGTCTACATGTCGATTATAGACCTACCAGGAAACCACGAATCCCTAAAGTGAACTTACACTCAGCCAAGAAAATAGGGAAAGATTGGAGTGACAAGGAAGCATTGGCTCACATTCAGGGATGAAATATTTACTTCCTACCTTGCCTCTCCTTGATGTGATTTTGCTGAGCACAATGCACAGCCAGAGAAGGCAGGTGCTATTTTTACAACTTGAGAAGACTGAAGCCCCACAGACTGTTTCCTTCCACAGCTCCTTAGCCACCTGATGGGCCTTGGTTCATAGTAGATTAGTGCTTGCTGTATTTCTGCATATTTGAAACTTTCCTTCTCTAAGTTTCTCTTCCTTTCTCCTTGCCACTTTTTTCCTTATCCTTCAAAAGAAAAAAAAAAAAGAGGGCTTTCTTAGGGTCTAATCACTTTCTTTTATGAAAATTGTGCCTGCTCACATGCCATCGCCTAATTATTCCTTCTTTAAAGAGCACTGGCCTTGGAGTTAGGGTATTTGGGATGGATCTCAGCTCTGCCATTTTCTTGCTGTATGTCCATGGGAAATTTACTCAGCCTCTTTGAACCTCAGTTCTCTGATCTTTAAAACTCAGATAAGCATCTACCCACCAGGTATTTGAGAGTCATAAATTATGTGTATGAAATGTCTGATATATAGGAAATGAATTCACCAAAAGTAATACTATGCTTTTCTTGCACTTAAGAGCCAGTAGTGGGCCCCTTATTACTTACTTAAGAGGGAGGCCCAAAGTTCTTTGCTTTCTGTCTTCTTATGCAGGAATACACACGCCCTGGTTGTACTTTATGATGTTGAATCTCATGCTTCTAGAACCTACATATTACTCTTCATTGGCTGATCACCTTTTTCTGCTTTGCATTTTTACGGGTACCCTTCTCCTTCATTGCCTTGAGTGATCTTCCCCTTGCACAGCTCACCTTCCTATGAGTTTCTTGACAAAATTTTGACAAGGCCAAAGAATCCATTCACTTCCACAGGTGCATGATGTCTCCCTCATTTAATCATTCACCTTGCATGTATTCAACTCCTTGTTCAATAAATTGTTCCCAGACTCTGTACAGACACATTGTTTGGAATTCAGGGATGAGTAAGATGTGGTTTCTGCTTTCAAGTAGCATAGAATTTATGGAAGGAAATAGCAAAATTGAATGAGGTAGGACAAATTGCTTTCCTTGACAGCATCAGCTTTCCTCTTGGTGGGGAGGAAGGTAAGTGTAGTTAAAGGTTAGTGTAGAAGTTAAGACTCCAGTGATGCTGACAGAGGGTAATGCTAAGCTGACCACGGAAATGGATTTGGAATTCTCAGAAGGGAGGGGACGGGGAGCAGAAAGTAATACAGAGGTGCTAGAGGTGGCAGGCTGTTTTCTATTCATTCAGTTCCCTTCTTCTGATTTTTGAAAAATATATAGTAAAATGTGATCTATCAAAAAATGTGAGTGATGAATGCTCTTTCCTGGGACATGTTTGCTGTTGGTCTGGGGAGCATACTTTGAAACTCATCCCTTTGAAGCATCACAGATCTATTTCTTTTAATAAAAGAGTGAGCTGATGAGTGGTGCTGGCATGAAGTGAAGCTGTGCTATTTGTGGGTCTCCTTGCCACTCTGGGGCATAGAAAAGGGTGGCTGCAGTGAGGGTGCCATGTCAGGCAATGAGGAAAGTTTTGATGGTGATGACTCTAATGACAATGAGGAGGAGAATGAAGAGCATATGACTTGAAGAAGGAGGGGAAGAGCCAGGAAGAGAAGAAGAGCTGAGGAGAGAAGCCGAGGAGAAGAGCCAGGGGAACGTGGAGAGACTACCCTGTGCAGAGCATCTGCAGGCCAATCAGAGGTGACTGACCACACCATGCATGACCACACCACGCATGACCCAGTATGAGTGCATGTGCTGGAAACTGGAGCTCTCCAGATCATAGCATGCTCCTGGGATTGTGGAGCTGGAGGGGGAGACAGATTCTTTACTTTCCATTAAGGAGCTCAAACCCCAGAAGACCCCCATCATCATTCACTGGTACCTACCAGAAGGGAGCCAGGAAGGCTGGGGGTAGAGGAGCTTATCATCACTGACTAAACTGGGGTCATGCTGACCTTGCCCCTGTTTGCTTTCTATCTTTCCTTATGTACAATTTTAAATAATAAATTATTCAACCTGAAAGAAATAGAAGAAGAAAGAGGGGGAACGAAGGGTGAACCACAGTCAGACTTGGGAAGATTGTCAAGATAAAAATAAGGGCTCACAAACTTCTACTGGTCACTAAGTTTGTTTTTCACTCCTTCTCCAAATCATCATTGCACTGACAAGGGTTGAGGACCCTGTATTTGTTCACCGTGCTTCCCAGAAGTACCATGGCCCAAAATTTATGGCTTCAGCGTGTTATCTTCCGAAGCTCTCTTGGTCCTTGTCATTTATTTTTTACCAGTGGCCAGTGCAGAAGATCTGGTAATTATATTCTCATCTAGCATTTAAGGGTTATCCAAATTTTCTGTGATACCCCTTTAAACAGTATTTCTATATAACACCAAAACATTTGAGGTCCTGAGATAGAGATTGGAGAATGATATTTGAGGGCATAGGGTCAAGATGGGGATGAATCAAGCCATATAAGGCAAACCACTTATCACAATTGCCAGCCACTAAGGTTCACATGTATAATTATTGCACATGAGGCCCAGCTGTTTGTGAAATACTCTTTTCTTTTATGACAAGCCACACCCTTTATGTTGCACACACACATAAATTAGCATATTCATGCACATTTATAGTCTACAAGAAACAAAGTAAAATTAATTCCTCCTGTTTTCTTGGTGACAGATCAGTTCTGCCTGACTTGTGCCAGAGCGATCAAGTCTAAAAATAAACCCCTGAGTTTTTTAGTCCAAATAAATTCCTCTTCTATTTCTTGAGTAATTTGAGAGAAAGTTACTATAGTTTTTAAAATCTGACATATTATTAGATCTTTGATTTTGAGCATTTAAAAACTAATAATATTTAATTGCCTAGTTGTGGATTAGGAAAAATATTGTCTTCCATAAATAGCTGTTTTACTTAAAGCATGTAAAAGATAATTTTTTAAATAGGGATATAAAAAGAGGTTATTCAAAATTTTACTAGATCAAATGCATATCTTAAATTTGATGAGAAACCCTAACTATATTTTATACAGAAACACTAACTATATTTTATTTTATATGCAAAAGTTCATTTTAAATGGAAGCAAATAATAAAGTCGGGGAGTCAGGTGTAACTGAATTTTCACTCATACCCTTTGTATAGCATGAACTTGGGCTTCATGCTATACAAAGGGTATGAGTGAAAATAAAACTGGTGAATGCCTTTTCTTATCCCTACATTTATAATACCACCTGTAAGGTGTTGTAAATATATAAATATAATACCACCTGTGAACTTCAGCTGGGGTGAATATGTTTTATATTTCTCCCATTGCTACCACCCAAGGCAAAGCCATTATCTAGGCTAGTCTAACAGCCTTAGCTGCTGTCCTGTGACACTCAAGGCAACTTCTAGTCCATTCTCCTCACTAGGATTAGAGTCATCTTTTCTAAACACAGCTATGATGATAGGATTTCCCTATGTTATAGACATGGGACTGATGTACAACTCAAACTTCTAAGTGGGTCCTATCACAGTAAGTCCCCAAGTTGCAAACATTGACTCATATATGTCTTGCATTTATGAATGGAGGCTACTATAGGCAAACGTACCTATTCCACCTTGCATACAAATTCCACTTAAGAACAAACCTATAGAGCCTATCTTGTTTGTAACCTGGGGACTGCCTGTAAAAGGGGGTGAGCTCTTGTCTTTAACACCCTTGGATGACTTTCCATAATTCTTATGATAAAAGTCAGCCTCTTTAACAACCTCTCTAAAATGCAATATTGTTTTGTCCCTCTGTTCCTTCACTTCTTAAAAGTGCATAGACAGCTCAGGATACAATAGTTTGTCTCTTCTCAGTGCCTTAGGGGTACTTGCTCTAGCCCTTTCACGACCATGGCCAATGCTTTTCCTCTGCCGTGCATGCTTCTCATTTACCACGCTAACCTCCTCCTTTATTGGTTATTTCCTTTTGATTCTTTAGATCTTTGTTCACTCATTCTTCCTCTGAGAAGCTTTCTTGAAATCTCTTGCCCAGGTCATATCACTGATATGCACTCTCAGAATACTTATAAAATACTTCAAAACATTTTAATTTTTAAAATTTAACATCTTTGTCTAAGACTGTACTTGTCATCAATGCAAGCAGATGACTTTTGGTCCTCATGCTTGAATCTCCTTTGCCTAACTGAGTGGTTGACATAGAAAAGGGACTCAATAGAGACATGGAACGATGAAACTCAGGTTGGCCTTTTTCCTGATTTCTTATGATGATGGGCACATTTTGCTCCTGTGCTTTATCCATGAGAGAAACTTGAGGGAAATTCACATTTACAGTTAAGCATAGCCTACCCCCCCTTCATAACTATTCCTTGTTCAGTGATTCATTAGTTCAACTTATACTTTCCAGGGACACATACAACAACTATCCATATTCTCTTTCTATGTGTGGGAAACATAGAAACATCATAGGTATTGATAAAGACAGATTTTCACTTCCTCCTGGAAGTGAAAATGCTGGATAGTCTCCTAACTTCTCTTATAACTATGATGCAGGGATGTGATCGATACTCTGGAAAACAACTGCACCCACACTCCAATTCTGAAACTAATGAGGCAAATGAGAACATGGGCATTATAGTGTTTATTTTGGTGAGAGAAGTGATAGAAAAAGCCATATCAAGGGTCCAGAAGCAGTAGTGGCAGCAATTCAACTCACTGTTAAGTATCTGGTTACAGTGGTATCATGATGGGACATGTCACATGAAGTTCTGCCATTTTCTTTTTGACTGTGCAGTATGCAAACATGATTTTTTAATTCTCTAGAAAGTGTGGCAAACTAATCAACCTACCTTAGTAAATTCATCTTCTGCTCAAATTAACCAGAGTTGGTGTCTATTAATTGAAATGGAAAAATCTGACTCAATACCCTCATGCAGATGATAACCCGAGAAGAAGCATGTAAGCAAATAGGCAATTACGTGTAATGTTTCTCAAAGGTTTATTAAAACCTACTTAGAAATTGGTCCCTGTGTCCTGTCTATATCAGGTTCTAAGATATGTTAGATTCACCAAGGCTTGCCAACAATATTTATGAGAAGCAGTAGTTCCTAAACAAAACAAAACAAAACAAAACAAAACACTCTTAACATGAAATAAGACTTCCTTTCATTTGCAAAACTTTGCCTCAAAAAGCATCTGGTTTTTTCTAGAGGTGAGGATTCAGAGGAGGTAGGCATATTAGTCAGGTTCTTTGTCATAAAACCTCTATGCCAGAAGGGACTGTAAGAGTCACTCAATCTAAACCCAACCCTTGAATTTCCTTTTCTCTTCTGCAATGTCTAAGTACCCACTACATCTCAGCTTTGAATATCTCTAGGGACAAGGAACTTGTTACTTCATGAAGAAAACTTTCCCATAGTTGAATAGCCCTAGATTTGGAGAGTCAGTTCTCATATTCACTTAAGCTGTATTTCTGCCTTCTTTGTTTATACAGAATAATTTTATTCCCTTTTCCTCAATGTGCAATTATATAATTTTCCAATTTATCTTTCTACACCTTCCTTTTCAGTCCACGTTAAAATAAAAGAGCTAAATAATAGCTCTTTTTGTCTCCGGTTAGAATGCAGAAAGTTCTAGAAAACCATCACTCCTATCTTAACAATGAAAATGCCTGGATAAACTAAAACAGAATAACAACTTTCTTTAAAGCCACTGAAGAACTTCAGACACTAAGAAATTTTACAGTTCAAAAGTGGTTCAAATTATTCCTAGATGAGCAAAGACCAATGATTGGTTTTATGCTTGGAGTTGGTGGCCTCTTCTGGTTATGAGTAAGTGGAAGACCACACCTGCAAATGTGAAGAGACTTCGCTGGGACAAAGACAAACCAGACAAATTTTAATGACATTATGGATTGGTAAGGATTACAACACTGAAGGCCTTCAAACAGAAAAGTATCCCTCCGCATGGTTCTCAAAACTTGCAGTGCTTACATCTCAAAGGCCTGATGGAGAGAAGAGTGGAGTTGACCTCAAAACATTCAAAACTGAAGTTGAACTGAAACCAGCAAAGTTTAAGGTAGCCCTATTCCGATCAGCATCTAAGGAAAGTCAAGTAGTTAGCCTTTCCCGTTAATTGCTTGACAGAAGAAAGGGCACGAGGTATTTGGAAAAAAAAGTATATTGTCCTTTTCAGTTTCTAATATTTTGTAACAATGTCAGCTAGCTAATAAAATGTAATATAGAAAAACAACAAGGCATAAAAATATAAGCAACAATCAAGAGGTAACCTTTTTATAAAAGTCAGTACAAACAGATTCAGTATAAGCAACCCATATGTTGAAATTAACAGTCAAGGACCTCACATACATTATCTATCTGTTAAAGAACGTAAAGTTTCAAGCAGACATGGGGGAGCATAGGAAGAATTTTGAGAGAAAAAAGGGGAAACTCTCAGAAAGAAACATACAAGCATTCTTTTTTTTTTTTTTTTGAGACAGAACCTCAAGCTGTCCCCCTCGGTAGAGTGCTGTGGCATCACAGCTCACAGCAACCTCCAACTCCTGGACTCAAGCGAGTCTCCTGCCTCCACCTCCCAAGTAGCTGGGACCACAGGTGCCCACCACAATGCCAGGCTATTTTTTTTGGTTGCAGCCATCATTGTTGTTTGGCAGGCCCAGGCTGGGGATTCGAACCCACCACCTTAGGTGTATGTGGCTGGTGCCTTAGCCGATTGAGCCACAGGCGCCGAGCCAGGCATTCTTATATTAAAAGAAAAACAACATCTGAAGTTAAAAATTCATTAGAATTCTTAGCAGCAGAATGACGCTTAGAAAGAAAAATGGTTGAACTCCAAGATAAGTCAATTGATAACTGAAAATCAGAATCAAAAATAAAATTAAAAAAAATAGATTGTTAACCACCTGGAGGACTAAATGAGATGATTTAACTCCATGAATTAGAGTTGCACATGGAGATATGTTGGTGATATAGTGGCAAAGGCCTGCCAAAGAATGACATCACCTCCCAGGTCTAAGCAGCTTGGTAAAATCCAAGCAAGATAAATTGAAAAATTGTAAAAGTCATAACAGTGGCATAGAAAAGAAAAGACATATTACTTCTGAGGGAACAAAAATAAAAATGACATTTGACATTTACCTGGAAGAAAAGACAATGGATGACTTCTTTGAGGTGATTTAAAAACCTGATGATCTAGAATTCTATATGTTTTGGGGAGAACATGAAAATGAAATAAAGATAACTTCACACAAATAATAGCTGAAAGAGTTAGACGCCCGTAGGAGATTTAGGTTTAACAAAAACAATCCAGGTGGGAGTCAAATCTTTATGAAAAAATGGAGGGGATCAAAGTGGCGATATATGGCAAAATATTATTTCTAAACTTTGTAAAGAATGAATGGCTATTTAAAGACAAATGAAATTGTACAGGATTGCAGAGTTCATAACACACCAAGACATATAAGAATTCCCATTTTTCTATACCCTTGTCAATAGCTGTTGTTTTTTGCATTTTTATAATAGCCGTCCCAGCAGATGTGAAGAGGCATCTCATTGTGGCTTTGATTTGCATTTCCCTGATATTTGTATAGTGTTGGTGGGAATGTAAAATGGTGCAGCCTCTATGAAAAATAGTAGAGAGTTTCCTCTATCCTGTGTTATTTTTAAATCAAAAAATTAAAATAAAACTACTGTCATGTTTCTGGGTATTTATCCAAAAGAATTGAAATCAGGAAACGGAACAATCATGGGAGTTTTTCTGGGGTATATGTGATATGTAAAGAACAGTATATGTTTAATATACACAACTGGATAAGCTTAGCTATATGAAAACACCCGTGATACCATCACCCAAATCAAAGTCTAATAATAGACATGTCCAAGATAATCATGTTTATGCTGCTGAAATGAAACCCCTGAAACACTATTTATGTCCTGGCTGCAAGGCTTCCTCTGCATCCAGCCAGGTCTCCACAGCATTCCTACAATTCTCATTGCCAGATTACTTAACTCAATCAGTTGTGCTTTCATTGGTCACTTGGTCAAAGCTGCAGGAATTACTGGCCATCCACTGTGTGTCAGGAATGGCACTGAATATCAGTGACACAAAACACAAGCAAAAGCAGAAACAACACCCCTCTATTCAAGAAACTTACAAGGACTGAGAATAAAGCGCCCCAATCCATTGGGTCATGTGATAGAAGGTTAAGAACCTGTACTCTGGCATCAGAAAGTCAGTTCCACATAGATTCAGCCTGTTATTAATTACTCGATGTGACCAAGTTACATGTAGTTTCTTTATACAGCACCTTGCTCATCGTAAAATTATTTACTTCATGTGAAGATGAAATGAGATATTTAGTAAGTATGAACTGGAATAAATGCTTAATAAATGTTAGCCGTTATTGGTAAGGAAATGATAAAGTGTATCTGGGAAATATGGGAACACAGGCGGGGAAGATGGTTTGCATTGGGCAGTCAGTCTACTCCTTAGCTTGAAATTCAGTGCTTGCAAAAGTCAGTTTTCACCCTGCAATTTTCATATTATCTTTTCCTATTTTAATAGAAATTTTCAGTTCTAGTTAAGTTACGTAGCACAATAGTCCCAAACCTTTTTGGCATCAGGGACCAGTTTCAAGGAGCATAATTTTTCCACAGAGTCTGGGTGGGGGGATGGCTTCAGGATGATTCAAGCACATTAAATTTATGGTGAACTTTATTTCTGCTATTGTTGCATTGTAGTATGTAGTGAAATAATTGTACAACTCACCATAACATGGAATCAGTGGAAGCCCTGAGCTCGTTTTCCTGTAACTAGGTGGTCCTAGTACTAGCATCACCATCTCAACCTCACCTCAGATCAGCAAGCATTGGACTCTCATAAGGAATGTGCAACCCGGATCCCTTATCTGTGCTGTTCACAGTAGAGTTTTACACTCTGATGAGAATTTAATGCCCCCTTGATCTGATAGGGGCAGAGCTCAGGCAATGATGTGAATGATGGGGAGTGGCTGTAAATAGAGATGAAGTCCCATTAGCTCCCTGCTGCTCACCTACTACTATGGCTGGTGGCCTGAGGGTTGAGAACCAGAGGCTTAGTACATTCTTTCAGCATTTGACTGAAAATAATTATTGTAACTTTGTTTCTTCATCTGGAACAAGAGGATGGTGATAAAAATGTCTCTTTGCAAAGGTTGTCGTAAGGACAATGTGAGGGAGAGTAAAAGTTAAAAAATTAAACATACTATACAAGGTTGTACTATTATTTTTCTACTTTACTATCATTTCATCTGACTTTTCTCATATGATTTCCTTTAATCGGAAATGGCATTCACCTAGGAATCATTGTTGAAATTCCAATCATTGCCAAAAAATATAAATAAGCAAAACAAAACAAACAAAAACAAGAAAAGAGAAAACTATATTGTGTTATCTAACAGGGTTCATTTCAAGTTCTTCTATCCTAAGACACCCTTGACCACCCCTTCTGGTTTTTATTATGCAAATATTTTTGAACACTTTATTTTAAATGGTTCAAATACATTGTAATAATGTATGTATGTAAGATCCGTATTCCTTCTATTTAGTAGGGGTAAAGTGAAATGATTAAAGTCATGGGCTCTAGGGTGAAACAGATTGGGTTCAATCCTAGCTGATTTGGGCCAAGTATTTCAATTATGTGAGTCTTAGCTTTCTCATAAGGCCAAAAGGGACCTAACAGTGCCTATTCCAAAGGTGTAGTATGAAGATTAAATGAATTAGAACATCATATGACTTATTTAGAAAAATACTTTGCATAAAGTGTACTCAAATAATAAACCACTAATATTATTATTGAGGTCAAGTAATATCTTTTTTCCACAAAAAGGCCAACCACAGAAATATAACCCATAATACTGGAGGTACCAAAAATGCAACTTATGAGATGTTATTTATATTCCTTTTTGAAGTTGAATTGAATTCCAATAGCAATGTATATGAAGTTAGCTCAAAAGACAGTCTTAATCAAATGAATGCTAGCTTCACCACGTGACAGGCATGAATAGCTTTTTCACTTAAAATGTGTAGCACATTATCTCTTAGCACCGTGTGTCTTATGATTCCTAAAGCTCAAACAATGCTCTAGAATCTTTATACTCATCTCACCATAGTCGCAATAGTCCCTTAAGATCTGGAAATTTTACTGTTACCCCCCAAGCAATTTCTCAGTTTCTCCTGGAGGGGTTATGCCTTAGTCAGTCAACAATATTTTGAGGTTTCTGAGCATAATCACATCATTATACCTTGAAGGCCTTAATGGAAATAGTTCTCATGGTATTGCATCTATTTATTTGTTTTTATTTTGCATTGTTCACTCTTTAATTTATTCACAAAATCATTTAAATTGCTGACTGACCCAGACACTGGGCAAGGCCCTGGAAAACAGCAATAAATAATCTGCCATATCTCCCTCCCTCCTTCAAAAAACTTGTAACACAGTAGCAGGTAGAGATAATTGACAAGACATTAACAAAACAGTTGTCTGATATGTAATTAAAAGGAAAATAAATTAGATGCTGTAACAAATACACCGAGAGGCCTAGGTAGGGATATAGCAAATGGTGTGTGTGAGCTTTACCCACATCCCTTAATTCCCCTAATTGTACAATTCTGAAAGAAACCATCCTTTTATGAAACAAGGAAAGAAATGTCCTTGTGAGGAGGTGGTAACAACAAAATAGGGTGCGTGGGGCATTGCTAGAAAGAAAGATGCAGAGAGAAACGACCCGGTTTTCCTGTTTTATTGAAGCTAGACTGTAATGTCCCTGTTCTCATGTGGATTCACTGGCGAGGTTTGGAGATCACCACTTTAAAATGGCAAATATATCTGATTGTTGAATGACTGCAGCTTCCAGTGCCCGAGGGACTGGCTGCTCTATCCTTGCCTCAAGAGGACAGGTAAAATGAGAATTTATCTCCTACCTTGCTTATGAAAGTCCATTTGAAGTAAAAGTTGTACTTTATTTCCACTCTCAGATCAAAATTGCTACTTCTGCTTCTGAGTGATTTAAATAACCTGTCAAAATTGAGATTTCCCAAGTTCATTTTGAATTCGAATTTTGCAGGTAAGTTCATTCCTCGGTATTCTAGCCTCTTATCACAGTAGGAAAGAGCCCAGACTTCTTTTTTTTAGTACTTTCTTTCTTCATTAACTGCATAACTTCAAATACAAGCGATTACCTACCATGCCTTTTCCACTCACTGTTACATCTCTGTATGTTGCGACAAGACGCTGTTCAAAATGCGTAGTCGTAGTAAACCCTAATATGTGCCAAGAAATCTGTCGTTCATTGTGAAATAATGTAAAGGGAATTCTTAGCCTTAAAGAACACACATGTTAGTGGGAGTACAGACTACAGAATTTACTCTTAAATATGTCTGTACATTTTTTTCTATTTGATTATGAATTCTGTGTCTCTGAATGTGCAACCTCAATGGTATTTAACCCAGGAACGTCGTGCTCAGTAAAGGCACTTGTAGCCCTTCCTCTTGTGAATTATGTACTTCCTAGACACAGGGAAGCAGGATTTTCTGATGTCGATGCTTATCATTCTTTCAGAAAGAATTGACTGTGCCACTAACATTCATGGAGGCCTTGATTCTCTTAGCCTCAGTTATTTGTTGGATTCACCTCAATTGTTCTCCTCAGCCATTCATTTCCCAGTCTAGATTTTATTTACCAATGCAGATACAATTCTTTGCAATGGTAAGAAACCCTATGTGATGGGTCTCATCTAGCTTTATAGGTAACGTCTCCAATCCCTTTGGCTGTCACCATGGAATGATTCATCACAATATTCACCCACAAAGTGAAGGAAAAATCCATCTTATATATATATATATTTTTTGAGACGGAGCCTCAAGCTATCCCCCTGGGTAGAGTGCCATGGCATCACAGCTCATAGCAACCTCCAATTCCTGGGCTCAAGCGAGTCTCCTGCCTCCGCCTCCCAAGTAGCTGGGACCACAGGCGCCCGCCACAATGCCGGGCCATTTTTTTTTTTGGTTGCAGCCATCATTGTTCTTTGGCGGCCCGGGCTGGGGATTCAAACCCGCCACCTTAGGTGTATGTGGCTGGCACCTTAGCCGCTTGAGCCACAGGCGCCGAGCCAGGAATAATGAATCTTCAAAGAACCCAAATTAAACCTCCCATTTGATCCTGCAATCCCATTACTAAGTATCTACCCAAAAGAAACAAAATCCTTTTATCATAAGGACATTTGCACTAGACTGTTTATTGCAGCTCAATTTACAATTGCCAAAATGTAGAAACAGCCTATATGCCCACCAACCCAGGAATGGATTAACAAGCTGTGGTATACATATACCATGGAATACTCTTCTGCCATTAAAAAAGATGGAGACTTTACATCTTTTGTATTGAACTGGATAGAGTTGGAATACATTTTTCTAAGTAAAGCATCATAAGAATGGAAAAGAAGCAAGAATCCAATGTACTCAATTCTAATATGAAGGCAGAGATGATCTAATACAAGGTAGGGGGACAGGGGAATGAGGGAGAGGGGAGGAGGGAAGGGGACGGGGGTCACAGTGTATGGCAAACCTCTTGTGGGCGGGATACAATTATAAGAGGGATTTTACCTAACAAATGCAATCAACATAACCTAATTCTTTGTACTCTCAATGAATCTCAAACAATAAAAAGAAATAATAATTGTCAAACCCTTAATACGTGAATAATTGGGAACCCTTCAAATGATTATCATTAAAAATATACTTCTAGGCAGCGCCTCTGGCTCAAGGAGTAGGGTGCCAGCCCCATATGCTGGAGGTGGTAGGTTCAAACCCAGCCCCAGCCAAAAACTGCAAGAAAAAAAAGAAAGAAAGAAAAATATATACTTCTGAGATGAAGTGTTTTAATATTATTTATATTAAAGGTACTGGAAGAAAACAAGGAGTTAAGTTTACTTGAAATCCTTAAACATTTAAAATATTAGTGCTATGGAACCAATAATCACTACTAGAAATTTCAGAGTGATATGGTGATTTGCCTGAGATATATCCAATCATTAGGATAAAAATTCAATAATCAATAAACGTATATACTTTATCAATAAATTTTGGTATTTAAGAATTACTCCATTTATCTAAAAGATGCTTTCTTAAAAGGTTGCCTACAAATAATACTGTTATACTCTAGACATTAAAAACCAATCTTATTAGAATAAACTAAATTACGAACATATTTTTTTTTTTTGGAGACAGAGCCTCAAGCTGTCCCCCTGGGTAGAGTGCCGTGGGATCACAGCTCACAGCAACCTCTAACTCCTGGGCTCATGCAAGTCTCCTGCCTCCACCTCCCAAGTAGCTGGGACTACAGGCGCCCACCACAACACCCGGCTATTTTTTGGTTGCAGCTGTCATTGTTCTTTGGCAGGCCCCGGGCTGGATTCAAACCCGCCAGCTCAGGTGTATGTGGCTAGTGCCTTAGCTGCTTGAGCCACAGGCGCCAAGCCTCCGAACATATTTAAAATACAAAAACCCTTTTTTATAATGAGGATGTTCCTGCACTAACTTAACTATATTATTTATTTTAAATTGTGAATACTGGAATTTTCAAAATGGGGGAAACTCCTACTACTTTGGTCATATCAAAAAGCTAAGAAGTTCAGCACAATTCTAATGACAAATTAACTTTTATTTTTGAAAATACTTATTAGTAAATACATAAGTAGTAAATATAGCATGTTATTACAAGACTTTTCAGTAAACTAGGAAATTAAAAATACTTACTATTATTTTCTTACAGTCCTTTCCCCTGCATAATTCTGTATAGGCAGAATACTGCACATATATAATCCAGCTTCCAACAAAAACTGCCAACCAGGAAAAGAAAAGATATTTCATCCGCACATACGAGAAGCGAGCCTGGGAGGAAAAGAGGACAACAGTCATTCATTCAACAGCAAGTCAGCATTCACTGTCCTAGAACATGATTTTCTCCCCCTTCTTGGAATAACTTAATATATATTCTCGGCTTTCATATGTCAATTCTAGAACAAAGTGTACTTTCACCGAGTCCAAACAGCACTGGTCTTAGAAAAGGAAGCTCCTTGGTCCTGCCAAGGAAAAGGAGAACAAAATATCCTTTAAGATGTATAACCTTTCAAACCACCATCATCAAAAGCTACTTATTAAACACAAACACACGTGCCACGCTATCCTGGGCACCATGAAAGATCAGGTAGGGAGACACAATTCCCATTTATTCAGAGCTTACAAAAGACTGTTTCACATACGGATCTTAAATGAATAATCTTTATGAATAACCATAATAAAAATACTTTTGTTTTAAAGAAATAAGAACAAAGAATCTGGTTATTTGTCTAATGTCTTATAGTGTCAACTACAATCAGAAATTAAACTCCACAGTCATTTCGGAAATTAAACTCCACAATCATTTCCCTTCGCTAGTCTATTCAGTTGGGCTTTATGTTCTGTCTAGTCAACCAACCAAATGTTTCAGCTAATCGACATTCTGGAAACTGAGGAGAAAGTTACAACTGTTAAAGAAGAAATGACTGTAGAGAAAGGGTTAAGATATATTAAGAAGAATCACTCTTTGCAACTTGTAAAAACCACACAAAATAACCCTCTTTGCATTGTTTTGCTTCTAGTGCTCTGGGAAATAATTGCAACTTGGGCTGGTTGGCCTTTGCTCCATCCACCACATTATTAAACAGTTTAATCTTCAAAAGTGACAGCTGGTCAAGATAATCTGACATTTATTTTTTGAGTCTGGAGCTCCAATGGTCTGGTTTCATAAACAGTTGAATTGACGGCTATGAAGAGAATTGAGCAGAATAAATTAAAGATATGTAAACAAACAATGAAAAGCTAGTTTTGCTTTTACAATCACGAGCCAGTTTCTCACACTGGGAAACAGTAGGATATTGTGAGCACTGGGAGCATGCAAAGAAAGCAGAAAGATGAAAGAGACGTAAGTGCACCTGCAGGAGACAATGTGCGCAGAGGAAGAAAGACTCAGGAAGCCCTGCATTCTGTTGGCCTTGTGTGTGGTTTAGATATCTTTGTGAGGTTAACAGATGGTGAATCCCCACACCAAAAAGCTTGAGCGCAACGAATTCACAGTGAAATAATAAGTCCTTGGGTTTTATTACTAAAATAAAATAAAAAGTGCCTTTAATGCAAAGTATTTTTGTATAGTTCTAAACAAACTCAGTAAAAAGAAAATGCAGATAGAACTCCAAATGGAATCACATAAATGACAATGGCGTATGTACCAAGGGATTTGTCTGAGACGTTTTAAGACTGCTTGGCCCTAATGAGAGGTCTGGTTACCAAATAGACCACATGTAACTATTACAGTATTGTGAGGCTAAATAAGATGAAAAGATCTAAAGGCCTGTAGACAAGACGCACATAGCGGGCACACTGTAAATACTCCACAAATGTTAGTTAAATCAATTTGCAAGTCACTGAGCAAGAGGCCGACAATGCTGTGAGTGGCTATTACCTTCTTTTTGAACTTGCCAAAAAGAAAACCGAATCTATATCTGGTCAAGCCAGTTTACAGGAAATACAGGAGACAGAGGAACACAAGTGACACTTAAGTAAGTGACACTATGAGAATACGATCAGCAAACTCCAGGCTGTGGGAAACACTGCTATACAAACAACCCAGTTTCTTCAACAAATAGATTACAACAGGGAGGGAGGAAGAAGGAGTAACTTAAAGATTTAAAAAATTTATAAAATATATCAAATAGTCACACTGTGTGGTTATTTTTGAGTCTGGATTCCCATAAAAACTTGTAAAAAATGACATTTATGAGAACTGAAAATTTGAAGAATGACAGAATACTTGATATTAAAGGATTAATTTTTTAGGCATGATAATAGTTCTGTGGTCATAATTAAATATGTCGCTTTTCTTTTTCTCTCCACGAGCTACATTTTTCTACTTCCCCCGGCATATGTGTAAAATGAAGAGCATCCTGTGAACGAGTTTGCCCGATGGCTGCTTGTCGTGATAAAGAATGCCAAAAATTCTGGAGAGGAAGTTAGATTAACACGTTCCTGGTAGGGCAGAGGGCTTCACCTCCTATAGACATAATGACAAGAGGAGAGAGCCACATTTGTATTCCACCATGCCACGGGAGGAAAATTGCTGTCATTTGGGAGTAGCACAAAATAGCAAAAGGACCTTCACGCGTCCTTTAATATCTGCAGACCCTGCAGCCTTCTTAGGTTTTAAAATGATAACTGAAGAAACAGCTGTAAATTATATCTGTAGCTATTAACTAATTTTATTTCCCTCTGTGGCTCTCAATAACATGTTTCTAGTAGTCTGTTCTGTACCAACTACCTAGACGATTTAATCTTTGATTAAGAAACGTAGCCTGACCTTTTTATTTATGCTGAATTATCGCAAATTACTGTGTAACAGTTTTTGGAATCTGCGGATTTGGGGCTTGGCTATTAATGGTAATGTGTCTTTATTCTAAATTTTGCCTCTGAAAAGCATGGTAAGAATTTTAGTAAATGCACCATGGCAGTGACTCTCAACTGGAGTCAGTTCTGTTCCCTAAGAGACAGCTGGCAAAGTCTGGAGACATTTTTGGTTTTATCACTTGAGATCATTATTGGAATCTTGTTGAGTAGCAGCCAGACATGCCCCTAGACATCCCGCAATACCCAGGACAGCTCCCTCCCTGCAAAGCACCATGAGGCCCAACACATCAACAGTGCAGTGTGGAGAAATTATCATTTTTATTTTAAATCAGCCTTTATGCATAAACTCTTAATACTTTAAAAAACATCTGCCTGGTGGGCAGCACCTGTGGCTCAGTGAGTAGTCCACCGGGCCCCATATATCGAGGGAGGTGGGTTCCAAACCTGGCCCAGCCAAACCACAACAAAAAAATAGCTGGGCGTTGTGAAGGGGCCTGTAGTTCCAGCTACTAAGAGGCTGAAGCAAGATAATCACCTAAGCCCAGGAGCTGGAGGTTGCTGTGAGCTGTGTGACGCTGCCATGGCACTCTACCCAGGGCAGTAAAGTGAGACTCTGTCTCTGAAAAAAAAAAAAAAACTGCCTGAAAATTAGAGTTCGAAGTAGTTCTTTATGACTAAAGTAAATGGTTATCAATCTTTCATCATAAATTTTTTAAAAAATCACAAGAGATAGGAAATTTACATGTTATGACATAAACTTTTTAACCCATTCAACTCTAAAGAATAGTAATAAATTTCCTCCTGTTTTATATTGCTTGATCTCACTGTGTTAACTTATTTCAAAACAAATCTAAAAATCTTTAATCTTGTATGTATAATTTTACATTATCAAAATAGGCAGAAAGAGACAACACCAACATTTAGCCATTTAAAACTATTTCTATTACTTAGCTGTTTTTCATATTAACATCTTTCATAAACCTAATAAACCACAAAGTCCCATTTACTTTACCCCTAAATACTCCATAAACAGATGTACCTAATTCTGAGAAGCAGGAGAAAAACATCTATCATATCTTTACTTTTGCCTACAAATATTTTGATTAACGTATTTAGTGGACTTGAACACTCAGAAAATACAACAAATTGATAAGGTTATCCACTTGGAAAAGCTCAAATATAATTATTCTATCATTTCACAGAAAAAGCTTAGAAACATGCATTTGCTCTTCTTATTCAATTTTTTAAATTGCCAGTTATTCTGCAACAAATCTTTCAAAGCATATTTTTTCTTATTCTTATAGTGATAACACTGTGGCCAGCTGTCCTTTATAGCTATTTTGGAGGAATCTTGTTAAAAAAAAAAGTAATTAAAATTATTTGCTCATATTAATCATATCCCTAAATATA
Organism: Galagoides demidoff; assembly: GCA_963574575.1. NCBI lineage: Eukaryota > Metazoa > Chordata > Mammalia > Primates > Galagidae > Galagoides > Galagoides demidoff. The sequence continues at coordinate 18,682 of CAUYQV010040040.1, forward strand.
GATTTTTTTTTTTTTGCAGCTTTTGGCCAGGGCTGAGTTTAAACCCACCACCTCCAGCATATGGCACCGGTGCCCTACTCCTTTGAGCCACAGGCACCATACCCTAAATACAGCTTTTATCATTTTCTTTAAATAAATTCTAGATATTTAAAATAATAATGCTTTTGAGGCTCGGCGCCTGTGGCTCAATTGGCTAAGGCCCCAGTCACGTACACCTAAGGTGGCAGGTTCGAATCCCCAGCCCGGGCCGCCAAACAATGACGGCTGCAACCAAAAAATGGCCGGGCGTTGTGGCGGGCGCCTGTGGTCCCAGCTACTTGGGAGGCTAAGGCAAAAGAATTGCTTGAGCCCAAGAGGTTGAGGTTGTTTTGAGCTATGAGGCTACGGCACTCTACCGGGGGTGACAAAATAAGCCTCTGTCTCAAAAAAAAAAAAAGAGTGGTGGGATTATGGATGATTTTTGTTTTTCTTCTTTATTACATAAATATTCCTTTTAATCAGAAAAAAATGTATATTTGTATATGTATTTAATGTATGTATTTTTAAAATATATCTCTAGGATCTAGAAATCTCTTGATTGCTTTAAAATAATTTTTTTTTTTTTGAGACGGAGCCTCAAGCTATCCCCCTGGGTAGAGTGCCATGGCATCACAGCTCATAGCAACCTCCAACTCCTGGGCTCAAGCGAGTCTCCTGCCTCTGCCTCCCAAGTAGCTGGGACCACAG
>CAUYQV010040042.1:0-32498 GCA_963574575.1 Galagoides demidoff
ACAATGATTAACCAAATGATATGAAAGTTATGTTAACCAGCTTGATGAAGATGTTTCAAATTGTATATGAAACAGCACAATGTACCCCATGTTGGCATCAATGTACACAGAAATCAATTAATAAAAAAAAAAAAAAAAAGGAACTCCTGTGGAGGAATGGCCTGAGGTGCACACCTCAGCTGCAGATCATCTTGCTCAGATGTTGGCGTCTCCTACAGGGACCTTATAGGATGTGGTGTGTCACAGAAAACCAGCTTCGCTGGTGGTGCCTTGGGGAGAAATTGAAAGGGCCTGTGCAGCAATCGCAGCGGACACTTGGTCAGTGTTGCTCCAGAGATAGTTCACTGTAGTCAGAAACATCCGGATGCTGATGGTGACCTCTTTTGACCTCTTCTTCTTACAATTGAAGAAGTCAAACGTGACTTGAGGATTACAATCTTAGTACAGTTTTGTCCTTTCCTAAAATGGCACACATTTATTTGGTACCTTCTGTATTTGGGTTCTAAAGAATTATACTGTACATCAAAATTGAAAATACATACGAGTAATTATTTAAGGTATATACATATGCACTTGTTTATCATAATATTCTCCCATTTGTTACAGAGCAGCTGTGTGCCCAACACCAGGGCACATGGGACAGGAAGAGTCACCGTTCCTTTGCAGTGCTGAGACTCTCTCTGACATGCAGCCGCTCCAGCCCAGCCTACAGCCTCAGGATGATGTCAGGTGAGCTGACTTATGTGGCAGTCTGCAGACTGAAAAGTCTGCCAGGATACCAGAGGCTTCACATAAGTGTGCATGAATCATAACACCTTGTGTCATGGCTTTCATGGAACAATCCTGGTCTTGAACTCCGCTTCAGTGCATTCACTTCCCTGTCTCCAGGTCTTTCCTGGACCCTGCTGTGCCCCTGGTCTGGAGCAGGAACTGGCCCAGAGCAGGCCAGGGGCACATGTGAAGGGAAGGAGAATTGGGAATAGCAAAGATCCTGGGAGAAGTATGAAGATCTTCCCTCCAAGGGGAAGGGGGGCCCTGTGATGCCACCTGCTGAGGCCTGTCCCCAGCAGGCATTGGTGTGAATATTCATCCAAACTGCTGACTGCCTCACTGCTGAATTCAGGGTTCTTCTCACTACCAGGCCCTGTGAACACTCAGGCACCACGGAGCCTCCACTCCAGCCATGCTTGTTAGGTGTCCACGCATCAACGTGTCTGGATCACAGAGATCAAAGTGCCAGTGTCATGTTCACATGGCCATACCTGACACTTGCTGCCTTCCACAAATCCTGAGTCCTCAGCATCTCCTCCTCAATGCAAAGCTGTTCTACTTGCCAGGACCACAAAAGCAGAAGTGGCCAGAATCCCTCAGGCCTCCATCTCGGTCTACCATAGCCACTGCTGCCCCCACAGGACCCCGAGGGTGGATGGATGGAGATCTTCATGTGACAATGTGGGCACAGAGATATGGAGGCACGCCCTTCACTGTGAACCCCACGTGGCCCCCTGACTTGGAGGGTCACAGAAACCAGGCCCAGGATTTCACCTCCTGTCTTCTCTGCCCATGCCTCTGTCCTGGAACTGCCAGCTCTGTGTTTTTGCCTTTTCTGTCCTAATAGAGGATCCACAGGGCCTCTCGCCCAGGCCTACCCCCTTCCTATCCCGCCTTTCCTCTTTCCCCAGGCTCCAGGTGAGTCCTCTGCTCACCCCAGAGAGAGCCCTTCACAAGAGAGGCCTCGTATGGCCCCAAGCCCCACCTTCCCTGTGAGGGATCTTTTGAGACACAGTGAAGGGTGGCCTGTGAGTACCCTGGGGAACCTGGGCCATAGCCCTGGAATGGGGCTGAGGTGGGGGTACTCTGTGTGACACTTCAGTTGTCTGCATTGCTCCTGCTGGCCAATCTGACCCCGGCCCATGTTCTCTGTATCATGATCCACACCCCAGGTGTCCTGGCTACAATACACCTTTAGTTCTCTAAAATGCTTCTCTAAAAAAGCATTTAATGTAAAGCAAGATTACCAAGTATATCATCCTCTGAATGAAGCAGCAACCCCCCTGCCAGTCTGGGTAACGCATAACAAAGTTTTCTAGTGGCTCCTATTAAACGTCCAAATAAATACCATAAATACCTCAGGGACACTTTCAGGGTTTCTTAGATGGGTACTGCGGAATCAGTAAAGATCTCCAATCCAAATCAAGCTGCAGAACGTAAATGATTAATTTCAGGGATTCCTCACTACTGGAAATAATGAGGTGTGCACGTGCTCGTGTGCTCGTGTGTGTGTTCATGTAGGTGAACATGAGTATGTTTCCAGGGAGCCACCAGGGTCTTGCAGACATTTGTGTCCTTGGCTGTCATCATCAGCAGCCCCACTGTGACAGCACCATCCTGCAAGCCCAGGTGCCCCAGTGGTACCAGCAAGTTTATCAGGCAGGTGGGTTGTGTGGCCACCTGCCACCTGCCCCCAGCAGTGTATAGGCTGCTAATCCCCAGGCAGCCTGAGGCCTGGAGGCTGAGAGGTGGCCTTGTGTGCCCCCCTTCTCAGCTTCCCTGAGGCCTGGCCATGCTGGCCTCTTGGCACTTGTTCCTTAGCCCAGCAACTGGAGGTCTGGGTGCACAGGTCTCCTCACTTGAGTCTGCAACATTCTTCTTCTCCCTGTGGAGTTCTGTGAAAAGGTGTGCAGAGGGGGTGAAGTGGTGGTGCCCCAGCAATGGCAGGGAGAGCTCATCTACTTCCTGGCCACCACAGCCTGTCAAATGGGCTTCAGAAGAAAGGTTGGGAGTTCCCTCCCCACCTGCCACAGACACCCAAGGGTACCATAGCAATGCACAGGGGCAGCCCACTTAATGCAGGCTGGGTGGGCCACTCATGAACTATAGACACCCTCACTGGTGGCAGAAGGCAGCCACTGTGCAAGGTACCTACTAGAGCAGGGCACTGACAAGACAGGCACTCACCTGGGCACACCTATGAGCTTCACAGCCAGACAGGATTCTGGAGAAAGGAACTCCCATCCCCTGTGACTGTCCCCATGAAGGAGGCCGTGAAGAGCTTAGGAGCTAAGCCCCACTAGCCCACAGCATTCACTGTCCTCACAGTGTGTGGAGGCCACAGAGGTTTTGTTTCTCTCTGTTCTTGGTAATACAAACAAATTCCAGGTGGGGTCCTTGGCTGTGTTAATATGGTATTTGTGTAGCAACATTCCATGCTAGATCTTAAAAAAACTGTAAAGACACACCAAGAGAAATGCATTTTCATAATTACTGATGAGCTTGCTGGAGACAGAAGGAAGGATGGAGACACGGCAGAGGGCAACTCAGGGAAAGGTGTGGGTGACTTAGCCTCTGCCCTCAAGCATCTTCCCTGTGGACTTGGGTTTGGGTCTGGCTAAGGACTAAAGGTTCAGGTCCCCCAAAAGTTCATTGTTAAAATCCTTGGGGATGAAGCCTTTGGGAGATGATTAGGTCATGAGCATGGAGTCCTCATGAATGGGAGGTACTATGACCCCTCCTTCCTCCTGTCACACGAGGACACAGGGGGAAGATGCCATCTGAGAAGCAGACACCAGATATGCTGGTTCTTTGAACTTAGACTTCCTGACTCCAGAATGGTGAGAAATAAAGTTTTGTCATCTATAAATTACCCAAGTCTGTGATATTTTGTTTTAGCGGCCCAAGATAAGACAGCTCTCATGGGGCATAGGGTATCCAGACAGATTGAGAGCTATTACACTAAAAACTCAAAACCCAAGCAGTGACACTCTAAGACCCTCCTGACAGAGGATGAAGCCTGCACCCCATATGCTGAGGGTGCCTCCAGGCAGGAGGCGCAGTGCCTCAGAGGAGGTGACACATGAGCACAGGTGACACTGCCTCCAGACTGTATGGGATGAGGCTTTTCTGGACTTGGAATTCACAGAATGATCAAGGGGAGAGGTAGGGGCAGTTCAGCCTGCCCTGTGGGGAGATAGTTATATGCTGGTCTTTGTAATGTTTCACAATTTGACCTTGTCTTTGAAGTAGCATTAGTGAGTGGAGCAGGAGCTTGGGTATTACACAAACATGGGCTTGGGCAACCCGTGCCATTCTACTTTTCTTCATTTCTTCATCTTCACAACAGTGATAATAACATCTACCTCTCAAAGGAATTTTATAGAATGAAATATTCATGGATGTGCAGTATCTGGCCCAGCTGTTGGGCCTTACAAATATTAAGTAAATATTATGGAAAAAGTGTGAGCACATCATGACCATACACTAACAAAACTTGTGTCTTTTTATTTTACTAGTGTTAACCTTGTTCATTCTGGTCTGATATTTCCTGCTGAAAGCCTCATAGGCCCATCTTAGTCTCTGAGTAAGGGACTAAGGGCCCTCAGGAAGGGTCAGAGACAGGAGATGTGCTCTGGGGTTGGCAGAGGTGTGAGGGCCCTGTGATCTCTGAAGCAGATCTGAGGAGAGTGGCCCCACTCTACTTTACACAGCAGCTATTTGGCACCTCTCTGATCATGTGCGTAGGTCCTCCACTAGGACCTGTGTGCTTTTCAGTGGATGCGACAAGAACACGTGTGGCATCAAGGCTGTGCGGAGTCTTTTAGTCACTTGTTGGTGCTGGTCTTGTGCTGGGCACTGCAGTGGTAAGTGGGGTCAATCTGAGGGGTGGGCCTCATCTTTGCTCTTCATGCTAGCAGTGGAGACAGACAATTGTACTCTAATGAGACGAGTTTTCTCAAGAAGGGATCCCTGTGCGCTCAATCCAGCCTGAGCTCACAGTGGACTTCACCAAGCAGGTGACAGCAGAGCTGATGCTTAAAAGCTGAGGGTGAATAAGCCAGATGGAAAAGGGGGCTCAGGAACGTCGTCATTCAATAGTTATCAACTGTGCTCTGGTTCTAGATTATGAGTAGGACAGAACCTTTGTCCTGGGAGTCAACGAAGACAGTGTGAGTGGGGGGACACAGCTTGAGATGAAACAGGGCTGGGGGCTCCAGATCTGAGGACATGATCTTTCCCCAGGATCTCACTGTTGCATCAGCCATAGTTCTCTTTTCCCTTTCTGATAATCTACAGCACAATTATTTACTTTTTCTTTCTTTACCATCTAAGAGACAAATTTGGTGTTATAAATCAAAAATTCTTGATAATCTCTGTTCCACTAAAAATTAAACTTTTAGCCATCATCCATCTACCCATCCTTAACCCATCCTCCCACACTGACAGAGCACCCCTGGGCTCTAAACACAGGACTAGATGTGGGGCCACATGAGCCACACCCTGTGTCCCTACAGTCCTGGCTAAGGATGGCACTTGGCCTCTACCTTCCTGTTGCAGTAGGACGGCATCACTCCTGGTCTCCCACGCCCACTCGGTCTGCAGCACCCACAGCCACCTGGCCCCATGCTGTCTGTCTCTGCATGAGCACATAGGACATTTTCTGCCACCTTGTTACATAGTCTGACTTCGAAGTGCTAAGTGACTCTAAACAATCATTAGCAGACATTTTATATCAAAGCATAAATAGCTTTAACATACTCCTTGACCAGTTCTTCTTTCTCCATAAAAATAAGGTCTCAATTAAAACAATGGAGCATAAAATTAAATTTCTGAAGGAGTACAAGGATATTTCTATTTCATCATAGTCTTTGCTGTGAACCTACACAGTCTTGAGTACATAGTAAGTAGTTGATAAATATTTATTGAATAAATAGCATTATGGTTCACAACAATGGCTTACTCAAAGGACATTAACAGTATCCGAGAGTACTATAAGCTGAAATGCAAGATAGTAAGTTTCACATTGTATAATAATACAGAAAATCTAAATGGGTAAAACTTGGTTGGATCGTGAGGACTTGAAGGCCTCTTGCAATCTAGATGTTTTATGATTGTAGGAAAATGGGGGGACACAGCCTGAGATGAAATAGGACCGGGGGCTCCAGGCCTGAGGATTTTGTGTGGGTTGTTTGGGAAGCTCTTGCGCAGCAGAGGCGATGACATTGCTGAAGCTCCTTTGTTAAGGGGTCTTACGGGGTATGTTCCTCCAAATTCCCCTTCAGTTTTATACTTTATTGTTTTATGACCACCCTATAATATGGTTGCCAGAGCTGCAGGCTGTGCTGACAAGGAGGGGGGGTCCACCCGTGTCCACATCCAGTCTCCTGACCTGGCCCCTCAGCACAGGACAGTACAGCCTGACAGCCATCGCCACAGATGTACCATAGAAAACACATGTTCCAGAATTTTCAAGTTCATGTCTTTGGGAATCTGAATCTACAACAACCTAGTCATCACACCAGATAACCCACTTGGATGCTAGTGTTTGAGCACTGTTTGTTCAACACCTCTGAGACTCATTAGTGTGATGATGACAGACAGGTGATCTGGGTCTTGGTGTGGTTTGAGATCGGTCACCTGACCTCACTGAGACACTCATCCTCTGTGCCACCATCAGCACTGCCACGACTTCTGACCTGGGAGCATTTGTGAGTTTTAAGGAGGCAGAGCACATGAGGAAATGTTGAAACGGTGAGTGCTTCCGAAATTCCAACCTTAGGTGAGTTGTCAGCCTGTGCCTGAGGTTGGGGGGTGACTCTCTGTCCAGAATTTGTGATGAATACGTTGGTATGAGGGCATTTTATGGTCAATCAACCTTGGCATGCTGCACCACAGAAGGGGCTGCCCCGGCACAGAGCACCCTATACCAGGGCTATACTGCTCATGGGGACAGGTAAAAGGTGTAAATAGTGGCGCCCAGAAATGAGGCCACAGAGGAGATGTTCAGGCCAAGTTTATTGAAAGGGTAGTGGAAAGATAGTGTCTGTGCCCAGGGACGGTTAGAGACAACTTTTATATGGGGCCATGGGGGATGAGCACATTCCACAGGTTGCCTGCCAGGTCAGGACTTTTGGCTTGAACTTCCCAGGGGGTGGGCTAGTCAGAGCCTTTGTGTCTTTGTCTTAGGAGGAGAGGAGGAGGAGAGGGAGGGGAAAAGTGTGTGTGGTTGCATTAGTCCCCCCAATAGCAGGGAAGGTGTGTGCTTCTCGGAAAGGCCTGACCGATTTCTGCTCTGTTCTGAAAGTCAAGCCAATGACCTCCAAGTTCCCCTCCAATTTTATACTTTATTGTTTTATGACCCTATAATAAGCTAACCAGCCACAGAGTAAGGCTGTTACTTTATATTACGTTAATAATTTTCCATAAATACTTGAGATAACTTCAGTATGTTAAAGAACTTTTAAAGCTTTTTAAAACATAAATACAAATTCTACTGGGAAGCACCTTGGTTCCAATACAAGGTTATAATGTACCTTGTATTTTTATAGAGTAAAAAGAGAAAAAGATGTTAGATGTTACCCCGACAGCATAGGGTTTTTTTTTTTTCCTTTGTAGGCCAATTTTGAAAAAACTGACATAACATCTAAAATCAAGGCCTTTTGTTTCCCTGGTGACAATACCTGCCAGTCAGCTTTGATGATGGGCAGGGAGGAGCCCCAGCCCTGCAGCACACACCTGCTGTGTCAGAGCTGAGGGAGGCACCCACTGGGGCAGGGGGTCTGCATGAAGGTGCAGGCCACCCAGTTCTAGAGCTGGGGAGATGCTGGAAACTGGTCCTGTCACAGACAACAGTGTGGAGGCCCACAGGTGACCAGAGACTGGTTCCCAGTGACACAACTGATGGTTCTGTCTGTCTAGTTGGCCCCTCTTAGGAATGAGAAGGAGTGAATCTAGGGCTGTGATAAGGTAATTCTATTAAATTCAATATTTACTATTGACCTACATCATCAGCTAGAATATCCTTCACCTTGTCTTAGAAATAAACCAGCCTATAAATTCAGAAAGTTGGCTGTGTAGAATTTATCAATCTCCCTTATTTTCCTGAAGACATATTTAGCAGAGAAAGAAAAATATCTGTGTTTTATTCATTTCCTGGACAGAATCTCTAGGAGAAGTGTTATTCAAGGTGTATCTTGTAGATGACTAACTCCATGGAATGTCTGTGGCTACAAAGTGAAAAATAAGATTCATAATCAGACAGGTTTGGTAGAATCACTCAGGATTCTTTGCTGCAGAGTTTCTCAAAGCTTCTAGTATGATAACAAAAAATAGGGCTCTCCAGGAAGACCTGTTGAAGAATGCTTACCCAGGACTCTGACTGAGCATCTTGTGGAATTAGTGTTCTTCAGAATATTCACTGGGAAACTTTAACTTAGTGATTTCAGTTGAAGACAAATTCAAAGAGAAAAAAAGAATCACCAGAATTAATTGATAGGTAACAGGAATAAACAGAAAATTTTACCATATATAATAATTAATAAATGACAAATTAAGAAGAAAACATAAGCTGATAATGTTAGTAATTGACTAAGATTTACTAAGCCCTAAATTTTGTGCAATCATGGAATTTGGGGGCCATTTTGATATATATTTGGAATCAGAAAAGAATGAAAGTTGTTAGAATAACTTGTCTATTGACCAAGAAAAAAACATTAATTTATGTTTAATAATGAAAAGTAAGACTAAAAGAAAACATCTATGACTTGACTAAAAAGTTCTACAAATTCCTACAGCTGGGATCACATTTAATGATGAGAAACTGGACACTTCTCCTAATTCCTAAAATTAGGAAAGGGAAAGATATTCCTTCTCACCACTCCTATTCAACATTATCCTGGACATTCGTGCTGAATAAATAAAAGAAATAAGAGGTATGCAGATTGGGAAGTGAGAAATAAAACCAACGTTGTCCCCAGATGATGTGTTTGTCTAGGAGGCAAATCCCAACAAATTAACAATAACAAAGCCACCTGGAATAGTGAGTGATTATAGCAAGGTTGCAAAACTGCTTTTTTTACATAGTAGCGATGAACAACTGAAATTTAAAATTAAAAAAAATTTCATTTATATTGATACTAAAAACTTAAATACTTAGATATAAATCTAATAAAGTAGGAATATACAATATTTATATTAGGAAAACTAAAAAACTGATAAAAAATAAAATAAGATATATATAAATGGAGAGATACTCTATGTATATAGATAGGAAGACTTAACATTGTCAAGATGTCAGTTTTCCCCAACTTAATCTATATAGATTACAGTATAGTAATTCAGTACTGATCAAAATCTCAGTTAACTATTTCATGGATATTGATAGACTGACTGTAAAATTCATATGCAAGATAAACATCCAGAATAGCCAATGGAATGTTCTGACATTACTTACTAACAATTAAGATAATGTGGTATTGGCAAAAAATAGATAAATAGATAGATAGATAGATAGATAGATACATAAAGAGAGAGATGGAACAAAATTAAGAGCTCAGAAATAAATACATAAAAATATGGTCAACATGGCCAGGTACAGTGGCTCACGCCTGTAATCCTAGCACTCTAGGAAGCCAAGGTGGGTGGATTGTCTAAGCTCACAGGTTCAAAACCAGCCTGAACCAGAGCAAGACCTTGTCTCTAAAAATAGCTGGGAATTGTGGCGGACACCCATAGTCCCAGCTACTCAGAAAGAGTTTGAGGTTACTGTGAGCTGTGACACCATGGCACTCTACAGAGGGTGATAAAGTGAGATTTTGTCTAAAATATTAAAATATATATATATACACACACATACATATATATGTGTGTATATGTAGATATATAATAGACATATATAGTCCATTATTATATATATATATATATAGTCAACTGATTTTTGACAAAAAAGAGGTTTTTCAATAAATAATGTTGAAAATACTGACATCAACATGAAAAAACAAACACGACAATATAGGCATTTTTTTTTTACCCTTTGCACAAATTAACTCAAAATAGATCATAGTGTAAAATGCGCAGTCATTAATTTCCTAGAAGATACCATAGGAGAAAACCAAGATGACCTTGGGGTTGGTGATTACTTTTCCTGTTACAACAGCAAGAGCACTTTCCATGAAAGAAGAAGTTAAATTGGGCTTCACTAAAATTAAAGCTTCTGATTTGTGAAAGATACAGTTCAGCTAATGAAATGACAAACTACTGACTGGGGAAAAAATGTTTGCAAAACACTTACCTTTATATTTGGAACCCAAATATAAAGAGAATCCTTAAAACTCACCAAGAAAACAACTCAATTTAAAAAGTAGGGGAAAGACCTGAACAGGTGCCTCACTCCAGAAATACAGATGCAAATAGGCACGTGAAAATGTGTGCAGCATCCCATGTCAGCAAGGAAATGCAAATTAAAACCATGGGATAGCACTGCAAACCTACAGAAACAGCCCGAATCCAGAACATTGGCCACACCAAGTGCTGAAGAGGAGATGGAGCAACAGAAACTCTCACTCCATGTTGGTGGGAATGTGAATGGTACAGCTGTATCAGTAAGAGTTTGCCAGCCTCGTACAAAATGAAACACCCCCTTACTGGATAATCCAGAATGTCCTCCTTAATACCCAAATCAGTTAAAAACTTATAAGTACTAAAAACCTCCATATGTGTTTACGGAAGCCCTATCTGCAACTGCCAAAACGTAAAAGCAACCAAGATGTCTTTCAATAGGTGAATGGACAAACCAACTGTGGCACACCCAGACAAGGAACTATTATTCAGCGATAAAGAGAAGTGAGCTGTCTAGCTACAAAAAGGTACAGAGGAGTCATAAGTCATGGGGTGAAAGAAGCCATCTAAGAAGGCTTATACTGTGTGATTCCAACTATTTGACAGCCTGGAAAGGCAAAACAAAGGGTTTGGGAGGAGGATGGAGATGGACAGGTGGATCTTTAGTAATGTTACTGGAATCTCCCTCTTCAGTAGGTCCTTGGTCTCGGGGATTCGAGGAATGAACCCACAGACCACAGGTCAGTGGTAAGATACGATTTTATTAGACAGGAATACAGAAGGACTAAAAAGCACCAGAGCTTCTGGCAGAGGGAAAGACCCAAGTGGGGAGTCTCTACGAGGTCTCTTTGTCTAGGGGCATTGGGTCTTGTTGTTAGGAATTACAATTGGCCAGGACTTGTCAGATGGAAACATGTTTACAACGTTAATGAGTGTTACGGAGAAATGAATGAATGCAGTTCCTCCAGCTTGGGGAAAAAGGTCAGGGCGTTTTCTTCAAGAAATTGCCCAGGCCTAGGAAAACTGGCTTCTCCTGTCCAGCCTTGAATGGGGGAATCCTATATCAGTAAGACTAGTCTGTACAATACTGTAATGGTGAATATAGTCAATATACCTTTGTCCAAACCCTGAGAATATACAGCACAAAGAGTGCACTCTACTGTAAGCTATAGCTGTTACTTAACAATTAGGCATCAGTAAAGACTCATCAATTGTAACAAATCTATCAGTATAATGTGAGATGATAGTAGGGGAAAGTGTGAGTGTATAGTGAGCTCTCTGTATTTCCTACTCATTTTTTTCTTCAAAACTAACACTACTTTTAAAATAAGGTCTATTAATAAAAAAAGTATAAAGCATTGAAATTCACTGAGTTGAGGCAGTGAGTAAAGGGAAACCTCTACTATATTAAAGTTCTCTTTAGTACTTTAATGAAAAGCAAAAAAGAAATGAAAAACAGAAAATAAGCCAGCAGTTTACTGGAATTTACTAAGCCCTGACTTTGGTGTAATGAAATTTCAGAGGCATTTTGATACACGTAGAATCCTAGAGCAGAATGAAAGTTCTCAGAGTGTCAGCTTGCCTGCTGCAAAGGATGCAAGACTAATTCACATGGTTAAATATCCTGCGCTGGCTGCATGGCACCTGCTCAGTGCAGCTAACACGCTGCCAGGCAGCTGATGGTCTGTGCTACGTAAGCGGAATACACAATAAATAGAGGAAAAATAGAGAGCTGAGAGCTCAGGGTGGACCATGGAAAACAGGGCAAGTGCTGAGATGGAACTGGGGGAGCAGCAAATACTAAAACAAACACAAAAAAGAAGAAAATTTGATAGATAAATAAAAGCAATGCTGGCAAATACAGGGAAAGAAAGGGAGGGAGAAGTGTGACCCATATGGCAATGCCGAAATATCCCACCTATTCCCAGCTGAGAACTATGGATTGCTTAGATCACTCTATTCAAGAAAGACAATGGCCCCAAGGAGCCATGAGCATGAGACTCTTTGTTAGGAGGCGACTGGGACCAGCAGAAGGAGAAGCCAGTGAGCATGGACCACAGAACGGTGGCGGTGGGTGCTTCATAGCTCAGTTCCTCAGGCTGGCACAGGTGGGGATGCAACATGGTCACAGCACAAAAGTCAAAAGGCAACTCAGACTCCACAGAGGCACAGAACTCCCCAGGATGTGCACTCCCTGCAGAAACAGCAGCAACCCAACGGCTCCTCTTTGTAAATTTTACGTTAAAGACTGAAGGACATTTCCAAAGTTAAGACAAAAATGAGCAGTAGCACATATGTGTTGGGGTATTATCACAGTTTATTTTATTAGGTGTGTCTTGAATGGTATCACTGTTTGCATGGAGTTTGATGGCATTAGCCATTTTTTAATAGCGTTATTAAAATATACTTCACATACCATAAAATTCACTATTTAAATAGTGTATAATTAATTTCTTACTATATTCATAGACTTGTGCAAATATCATTAAAATAAAATTTTAGAACATTTTCATCTCTCAGAAAAGAAATCTTGTTCCATTAGCAGTCACTTATTGCCCCCAACCCCAGCCTTGGGAAATCTCTAATCTACTTTCTATCTCTATACATTTGCCCCTACTCTGGGCAATTCCAATAAATAGACTATAAACTATATGCTGCCTTTACGTCTTGATCTTGTTATGTATGTGTTTTCCAGAACCATCCATGTTGTAGCATGCGCCAGTGCCCCATTCTTTTCTATTCCCAAACAATATCAACAGTGTGGATACACTATGTTTTGTTTACCCGTCCTTCTTATCTATTGTAACTTATCTATTTTTTCTTTTATCACATTTTTGTTGCCATCGTTAAGAAACTATTGTCTAACTCAAGATAGAAAGTTTATTTACTCCTACGTTTTCTTTAAAGCATTTTATAGGGATAGATCTTGGGTCTGTGATTTGGGGTTGTTATAAGGAGGGAGGTCAGGTTACAACAGATGACTATAGCTATTAATCCATAATTTTCTTTTCTTTTGTACTTTGCTTTTGTTGTAAAGAGAATCTTTTCTTTTTTTATTATTTTTTATTAAATCATAACTTTGTACATTGATGCAAAAGTGAATCTTTTCTAATGAGAATATAGAATTTTGGTTTTTAAAATTACTTTTAATAAGTATTTTTTAATTGATTGTACTAAGGCTTATAAGATAGATTATTAATTTATCAGCATCTGCCTCCAATTTGTACTTATTTAGTTTCAGTGATATAAAAAAGTGCTTTCCTTTACCCCTCCCTTCTTTGGTGCTATTCTTACTTTACCTACTTTATTTAGTATGTGTTACAATGTTACAAATCCTTTAATATATAGTTATAATTAATATGATTGTATTTAAATTTATATAGTTTCTTAATGAAAGCATACACACACAGAGGAGGTGAGAATTTTTAATACTCTCCATACTCTCTGTATTTCCTAACTTAGATCTGCATCACTGTCCAGGCTCTCTCTTACAGCAGTAACGATCTGGCCCTATCCATCTCCTTTTGTGCTGTCATTTCCTGATGTATTTTAATTCTGTATGATATAGGCACATAATATCCTTATATACATGTTGCTTTATAAAATTTGTTTAATCTGTTAAGAGAGACAGTAGAAGAAATATGACATCATAACATTATATTATGTTTTACAGTTTCTACAAAATTACCTTTAATGATACTCTTTGTTTTTTTTTTGTTTTTTTTTTTTCAGTTTCAAATTATTCTCAGGTGTCACTTGCTTTCAGCTTAAAAAACTTCCTCAGTATGTATTACAAGGAAAGTCTATTAGCAACACATTTTCTTAGATTTTGTTTATCTGGTATATTAGCCAGCTTGGGATTCCATAACTAAACACTACAGACTGGGGGGCTTTCACAACAGAAATTCATTGTGCTGCAGATCTGGAGGCAGAAAGTCCAAGGTCAAGGCATGTTAGGGTCGGTTGCTGGTGAAGGCTTCTTGGCTTGCAGACGGCTAATTTCCTGATGTGTCCTCACACGGTGCGTGCGCGCGCACACACACACACACACATGCATGGAGGTGCACAAACACATGCACACACATATACACACAGGAGAGTAAGAGGGTGCTCTGTTCTCTTCTCATGAAGACTCTAATTCTGTTGATCAGGGTCCTCCTTTGACCTTAGTTACATATCCAAATAAGGTCACATTGGCTACTGGGAGTTCAACATATGATTGTGGTTTTGGCTTCATTTTGAAATCAACTTTTGATGGATTGATCACATTTTCTTTTTCTTTTCTTTTAGCACTATGAATGTATTATCTTATTGTCTTCTAGCCTCCCAATGTATCTGATTTGGAGTTAGCTTTTAATTTTGTGGGTGCTCACTTATTCATGATATATCATTTTTTCTTGTTGCTTTTAAGATTTCTTTTTTATGGGCAGTGCCTACAGCTCAAAAGGGTAGGGCACTGGCCCCATATGCTGGAGTTGGTGGGTTCAAACCCAGCCCCAGCCAAAAAGGATTTCTTTTTACTATAATGTGTCTATGTGTGGATTTCTTTGTGAAGAGATTCTTGGATATGTTAATTAATGTTTTTCACTGAATTTGTTTTGTTTACAGTCCTTATTTCCTCGAACATTTAAAATGTTTCCTTATATCATCTTCTTCTGGTGTTCGATTATTTGTATATTGGTATGCTTAATAATTTCCAATATTTCCCTTAAATCTTTGTCCATTTTCCTTTATTCTTTTTTTCTCTGTTGCATAATCTTTATAGTTTGACTTTCAAGTGTTTTGTTTATTTCTTCTGCCAGCTCAAATCTGCTGGTGAGCCTCCTTAGTAAAATTTTTGTTGCTGTACTTTTAATTCTAGAATCTCCATTTTTGTTTGTTATAATTTATATTCTTTTAAGAATATTCTTTAAATTCTTTAATTACATTTATTATAACTTAATTCTCCGTCTGATAAGTCCAACATCTGGGCCTCCTCAAAGGTAGAACATATTGGCGGCTTTTTTTTTTTTTTATTCCTGTGTATGGGCCATACTTTCCTGTTTCTTTGTATGACTCATAAGGTTTTGTTGAAACCTGGGCCTTTTAGGAAATATATTGTAGCAATTCTGAATATCTTCTTCCAAGCATGTTGACATTGTTTGCCTCTTTATGTACCAATAGTTGGCTGTAGTAGTTTAGTAAAAACTATTTCCCTTCAAGTATGCTCTTTCTGATGACTTGTTCAAGCTTTTTTCTGTTTGGTTTCATCTTAAGCTTGTCTTTGTAGGGTCTGTTGCACGATCAACACTGTTTAGTTGCCAGCCACTGATTGGTCTGAGGTTGTGCAGAAGCCTTTGAACTAGAAAGTTTCTTGTTTTCCTTTTCATCGTTAGGTCTATATGTGGCCTGGATACTTTTTATTATTCAGGGAGTTTATGAGATTTCCTCACATTCAGTCATAGGCTTTTATCACCAATGTTCTCTTTTTAGTCAGTCCTCAGAGGAAAGACCCTTGAGCATGCACAGACCTCCTGACCACAGGGATGCCTGTGATTCACGGCTTCCTTCCTTTCTTCATGACCTTCTGGCTGGTCTCCTTCTGTTGGTACCTATCTGAATGTTAGGTCCAACTAATTTCTGGTTAACTTCAGCAATATCTTGAGAGATATATATATATAACATACTCCACAATCTGATCCAGATGAAGTCTGGGGCCTTGCCAGGAGCAGAGTCTCAACAGACTTTGAGGCTTGTTCTGTCTGACCTTTCCCTGAAGGGAGCCTTTGCTGTATGGAGCTGTGGGGTTTCTCTCTGCTGACCACCCCCTCATATTGTCCTTATGAGTGAGGAGCTGTGGGGTGGGGTGCAGAGCAGGTGGAAGCTAGTGCTACCTTTGAGCACTACCCGTTATAGATCTCTGTGTCTCAAAACCAGAGGTCTCCCAGCATCCAAACCTAAGTGGAGTAGAATAGCTTTTATATCTTAGGAAGTGAGGGGAGAAGATATTTGAGATTTTTCTGCCAATCCCACTAAAGAAACTCCCCCATGATACATAGGTATATAGGAGAAGGAGTCTGGATTCTCCACCAGTCACCCTTCCTGATCTTCCTGGCTTAGTGGGACTCAGACATTGCCCTGGCTGCACTCCAGAGAGACCTGCAGTATGGAGCTCTGCACAGTGTGAACTGCTAAAGTTCACTGGCTTTTGGAAGTTAGGGGAGATAAGAACTACTTTTGGATGCCAAGTCCAAATAAAATAACTGATTTTCAAGGTAGAGCCAGTGGTCAGGATATGGGTGTGGTCCCTAGAACAAAGCCCCAGCTTCCTGCTGCAATTTTGTCTTAATTTCCTTTTCATCTGACACTTGGGCTTCTCAATTTGCTGTATGCTCATTGATCAATCTCTATAGACTCTGTGCGATTGCCTTTGCTAATTTTCATGGCTTGGCAGATGTCTATGGGGAAGAGGCTTCCCAGAGTTCTTACCACCATTCTGGAAGTTCTGCCACTTATTTCTGAGCACTGATTGCTCCATCCTACAAAATTAGACAAAATACAATATTTCCCCTCTATGTGTTATTATTAGGATTATTACATTAGATTATTTTTCAGTCATCCCTTCTCCTTACTGAATCATTACACTAATATACTACCTTCTAGCTCCAAATTTACATTAACAAAAATCATTGTCAATAAGTAGAGATGGCAATTTCAGGTGACTTAGATCTTTGGCAGTGCTATAATTGGTCTACATGATACAATCAACAAGCTGGATCATTATTTTATATTACAAACTTTACTCATTTTCCCCTTCTATTCAATTTAATTACCAGAAATCTTTGGATGGAAAGCATATTAATATTCTAGGAGTGATGATATAAAAATGTCCTAGTTACTGGAGAAGCTGTTAAAAGAGAAATACAGAAAGGAAGCATGGCTGGCAGTGTTGGGATGACAGCTTGGTAGGCTGACAGAACTCAGCTGGGAATTCAGAAGATGCCTTTCTTTGGCTTATCCTGTGTACCCTGAGGCCTGGAAAAATCATTCCTAACCCTTTGCCTCCCTGTGCCCTTGAGGTAGTCAAACAAAGCCAAAGTGTAATGACAGGTTTCAGTGAGACCATCAAGGGTCTATTTAAATACCTTCTTCTCAGTGGAAATTTCATAAGGTATAAGGGCACCAAAAGTCAAAAGATACCAACTCTCTCTTATTCTTAAGCCATGTTGAGTCCTGCCTGAAGAGTCAGTTTCTGGCCAACCCTTGGTGTGACCTTCTAGGCCCAGACATAGGCAATTACAAATTCTCCACACAGGCTAGTTTACATAAGTATCTGAGAATTAGAAACTGGGCCTTTCACTAGCAATCAGCAGCGCATCTCCTCTCCTGATACTCTCAAATCTAATTAATACCTAGAGAGAATGAGGCATATTAAAAAGTGAGAGTAACATTGAGGTAGAGAAGGGTCTCCTGACTGTGTACTTCATCTCTGAGACCCTGGAAGAAGTTCCCTTTTTTTTTTGTTTTCTGCAAAGCTTGGAAATAGCCAGAGAAGGGAGTATACTACCATCTCTCCATGTGCCCCTCCCACTGAGATGCAATCTGTGGTCTGCATGAGATCCTCCAAGGGTAGGGAGTTGACCCTTCCAGTGGACCAGCCAGCTGAATGGAAGTGCTGGTGAGAGATGGGTCCACAGATAATGAACTACAAAATAGGAACAATCATCTGGGGAGGACCTCTAAGAGCACTATCTTGGCAGAGAACAAACCACAAGTTCACCCAGAAATAGCTGGTCTTGTCACAGTCTGTCAGGGCTTAATGAGAATGGGAAGACACACCACATCACTGAGATATGAGCAGGCAACAGCTAACACGCAGAAAGAGACTAGGGATTCCCTCTCCCCTTCTCCACATCACCATAAAAATACACAAGTTCCCCTACCACCTAAATATGGACATTTGCTCAGGGAAACATTCAGGAGAGGGGAAGAAGTTAAAACCTGGGAGACTGACCACTTGTATTTGAAGAAAAATTAAACCAGTTATTCCAGTAATATGGAATATGTTGCACTAAACTTTAAATGAGGGGCTAGAAGTAGCCCCCCCCACACATACACACACACGTTAGCAGATGAAGGGTTGCACTTTGGCCAGCAAAGGAGATATCCATCTTCAGAGCAGTTACACCTAGTCTGACAAAGCAGTCAGGCCAGAAATTTCCTGAAGCTCAAAGAGCATTGGACAGGCACTGGCCATCTGGCAAGGGCATTTGCAAAGGTGGTGCTGCTGGGATCTCCAGGAGGACAGCAACCATGTGGAGGACACAATCACCTCAAGTTCTCTGCTTGTTTTCTTCTGATTCAGAGCCTTGTAGGTGGAAATGTCTTGGAACAAATCTGAAGGGACTTGATGGTTCACCTTCAAAGGGACAGCCATCTATCACCTCTGCTGTTCTCCTTCTTGGTCAGTAGCTACTCTCTACTTTATAGATTAATTGAGTACGTCTCTATCCTTAGATGTCTGTCAGTAATTTTTTAAAGTTCTTGGCCATGGATACTTCAAATATTTCTTCTGCTCTATTCTCTCTTCTCATTCTTCCATTCCTGGTGCACACACATTGCACCTTAGAAATAGTTCCACAGCTGTCAGGCATTCTGTTCTGTGTCATTCATTTCACTATTGCTTTTCAGTCTGGGAAGTTCCTACTGGCCCATGTTCAAGTTTACAGATTCTCCCTTGAGTGTGCCAAGTCTGCTCAATGAGCCCATTGGGGAAATTTTTCATTTGTATCACAGTGTTTCTGAGTTCTGGTATTTTGTTTTGCTTTATTCCCTCTCATTCCCATCTCTCTGCTAACACCACCCATCTGTCTTTGCATGTTGTGCATTGCTGCTCTTAGGAGTCCTCACATGGTCATCACGGTTCTTTCAGATTCCCCATCTGATAGTGCCCATGATGGGCCTGTTTATAATGATAGCTTTGTCCCCTTAGACTGTGATTTTTCTTGCCTTTTAGCACTCCTCACAATTTTCTGTTGAAAACTGGACATGATGTATTGGGTTATAAGCACTGAGGTAAAAGGCTTTTTGTGTGAGGACTCATGCTGATCCGGCGGGAGCTGGGCCATATGTAGTGTTTGCTGTATGTAGGTGCCAAAGCTGGTATTCTCACGGTGTCTTTGTCTCTTTTCTTGGTACAAGCCTTCTTCTGTGCTACTGTTCAGAGAGTTTGTGTTTTTCAGCTCTTTCAGCCATGATGCCCTGTTATTATGCACATTGTATGTGTGGTGGTAAGGTGAGGGGTGGGGATCAGACCACACCTTCAAATTGAGTCTCTATCCCTGAGTGGGGCTGTTCCTCCTGGTGTGGCTTCACACGAGACTCTGTTCTCCCCCTTCCATTTTTTCGTACTTTGAATTCTTGTCCCTTGTTGACTATGTTTTTACACTGTGTTTCCTTAGGGAAGACAGAAAAACTGGAAGGGTCAGAGGGTAGGGCAACATGCCTCCTCCCCCTCTGCTGGGGTGAGGGTTCAGGTGCCCTGTGGGGAATCTTTCTTCTCCAGAGGACCTTCTGTCAAGGAGAAGAGTCTGGGAGGGTCACAGAATGGCCAGGCCCCTCCTAGTCCTGCACAATGATCAGGGGGTCTTTCTGAAAACCTTATCATGAGAATCTGGTGGGCATTCCTAGAGAGAAAGCCTTGCAAATGTCCCCCATACTAGTGGCAGTGGGACAGGTGATCCTCAGAATTTTCTTACTATCTACTGATCTGCTCTTGGCCTCCAGCAATTAGTCAAAAATTAATAGTTATGTAAATGTTTCTGTCAGCTTACGGCTCTAGAGACTTCTGATCCCAGTGAACAAATCTCAGGTGCTCCATCTCTCCAGGTGTGCCTGATCCTACAGATATCAGGGTGGAGGTCTGTCCTGTGCCCTCAGGTCTCTGAGGGGCTCAAGCTAAACGGTTTACATTCAGCTTGCCCGGGTGGCTCCTGGTGTAAGGATTAAAGTAATGACTTCCAATTTTCTTACTTGTTAGAGCTGTGCTGAGAGGCTTAGTTGCCATAATTTTAACCAAAGACATTTCCTTCTGGTTGGCCAAGGAAGACCTTTCCTGTAGGGTTGGCTGACATGAGTCCAAGTTACTATGCCTGCCTTTTCCCTCAAAAATGAGGAAAATCTGAGCTGACTTAGAACAATCACTCTAGCAGTGACAAAGAGGGGCACATCTCAATTAATTATTCCAGCATTAACAAGGAAGGAACAGAGCCAGGGCAGGAGTTTGCCTTTAGCCATTGACTAATTGTCTTGTGATTTTTAAGGGAGTGATGAAAAGTGGACAGTCCCGTGTTCTGAAGTCAGGCCTATTAGTAACAGTTCTTCCCTTCATTAGCTGGGTTACCTCCATAAGCCATAGTCTTTTCATCTTTAAACAGAGTGCAATAATATGTGCCTTACAGTTACAGCGAGAGTTAATTGTGATCATCTGTTTAAAACCACTGGCACAGAGATTGCTGCTCAGAAAATGCTCAGTGATCCAAAGTTCTGAGTCTTTCCTCACCTCTGTAGCCTTGATATCCTGGGCATCACCCTTCATGGACAATGGCCAGGAAACTGGCCTCACTTGGCCCAGGCCTTCCACTGCCCACCCTGTACTCTCTGTGTCTGGGCCACAAAAAGCCCAGATGCCACAGATCAGCACCATGTTCAGGAGGGTGCTTCACTTCCTAATTAGTGAAGGCATAGCTCTTGTTAAACTACTGGCAGATAGAATGTCTTATTACCTTGTATTCTCTATTGGCTTCTAATTATTTTAAACTGTCTCTTAATTAGATTCTTCCCATTGGAAAATAGATGTGAGGAGAGGAAGACAGACCACTGAGGTGCAGTGGACAATGACGGCCTTTGTCACCAGGAGGATGCTTCACTGGAAGGTTCAGTTTTTGTGGCAGATCCAGCTCACACACTTCTCCCCGGGCTCTCAGGGAGGATAAGCCACCTTCTCTCAGCAGATATTCTTAGTAACTTCTAGCAGGAGGCCTCCCTGGGGGCAACAGTGAATAGAGTCCTTAGCAATCTTGTCTCCCTGCCCAGGGTCTCACAAGTGGCTTCCTTCCCAAGCTCTCTGCAACCCAGAGCCTCAGGCTCCCTGCTCCTCCCAGAAGAATGTGATATGTGATTCCTGCAAAGGGGTTGTTCACTAAAGACCCTATTCCTGCCAGGGCTCCAATGGTGTTTTTTATGAAGTCTCCTTGCTAATTATAAATAAAAGGATATTTCTGTTTTACAAAACCCAAGGTGTCACTTTAACAGTTGACTACAAAGATCTCAAAAGTTTAGAGTCATTATCCCTCCCCTAAGGTATTTAATCTAAGAAAATAAGCACAAATGCAGAGGATAAGGGATGAGCAATTACCTATGGGTACCATGTGTACTACCTGGGTGATGGGTGTGCCAACAGCCTAGACACCAACTACATAAACATAAGAGTTCAACTTGTACTCTCGAAATCTATTAAAATTTTTTAAAACCTGAAAAAGTAAATAATCACAAATACAGACAAAGCTTAAACTCAATAATAGTGTCATGAGTGGCTAGTGTCCCTCCAAAATTCATAGATGGAAGTCCTGACCCCTAGTACTTCAGAGCATGACTTTCCATAGCAGTGTTTTTCAACCTTCTTTTTAGCTCATGGCACACTTGAACCTCTAGTTAAATTTCTATGACACATTTATGTTGATCAAAAAAATAGTAAAAACAAAAGAATATGCTCACTGTACTTTAGAACTTCTTTCAAAAATAATTTAATTAATGCTCTTTGCAAGTCTTCACAGAACACCTAAGATCCGCTCATGGTACACCAGTGTGCCACGGCAAACTGGTTGAAAACCACTGTTAAGGAGATAGGACCTTCACAGACATAATCAGTTACAATGAAGTCATTAGGTCAGGCTGAAATCCCACATTACTGGTTTCCTTATAAAAAATGGGGAATTGGGCACAGAGACACACTGAGAGAGAAGGTGAAAAGTGCAGAAAGAAGACGTCCATCTGTAAGACCAAGGGAAAGGCCCAGGACAGATTCTTCCCCTCACAGTCCTCAGAAGGAGCCAACCTGACCATACCTTGGCTTTGGACTTCTGGCCTCCAGGATGGTGAGACAGCAAATATTTGTTACGTAAGGCTCCCCAGGATGTGGGGTGCTTTGTTGTTGGTAGGTTAGAAAATTCACATAGAAATAGCAGTAAAATTAAAGTGGTAGGATATCAGACCTAAATGCACACTGATTGGGAATTGATTAAGTAAATACAGAATATCCATTTAATGTTGTTTTGTGCAGCAAATAAGACGTATGTTTACAAAGAGGTATCAATAACATGGAAAAGTAATTTAAATGAAAACAGGCTTAAAACAGGCAGAATGGTCACAAATAAATCAGACAAAAAACTTGTCCAGGAAGGTCGCTGGGGAAAATGTTCAATCACACTAGTAATCACAGAATGCAACTTTAAACAACAACAGAATACATCTTTTCCCAACCAAATTGGATTTTTAAATCAAACGACTTAATCCGGAGTAGGCGCAGTGAGATGAGTTTTCTTGTTTGTAGTTGCCATGACATTCCTAGAAATCAACTTGGCTAAAAACAGAAGAATGTTACCATTGTTTATACTTTATAGGATAATATTTACAATTTTCAGGAATTTATACTAAGGAAATAATCACAGTGTTGAATAAAGGTAAAGGTACAAGGATTTTTAGTGCAACGTGATTCATAACAGGAAAACAAGAAGAGACAAAAAAAAAATGTCCACAGTAAGGAAACTGTTATATAACTCCTTATTCCTCATGAAACTATGTATTATAAAACAATCAAAAACTTTTTAAGAACATATTTGCTAGTGGGAGAATGTATTGTCTGTCTCATGAAATTAGAATCATTAAAAATACTTTTCAAAAAACGGACCAAAATCTTATTATCTTTGGAGAACCATTGTATGGTTTTCAAGTTATTTTCTGATCTCATATATAATTTTGATTAAGATACACATTACTTATATAAAATGAGTAATAATATTTTTGAAAACAAGGAATGAAAGCACCCAGGTCAGCTTAATGTACATGAGGGTGGTGGACACGGGCCTGCCCTTTCCCTCACTCTGATACTCAGGCCTGTAGCTAGATGTGTTTTATTGGCCTTGCTGGAACCAATAGACATAAATATTAAAAGTTAAGCAGTAAAACTGCAGTTGCTTCCTGGGGGAAAAAAGATCCACCAGCAGGAGTGTCACAGATATTCAGTAGCGTGTGAAGGAGGCAAGAGAGCAGGGTACGTATGTTGGTGGGGCCGGTGTCCATCAGGGCACCTGCAGGAGACAGCAGCAGATAGCAGCAGGTGGGCCTTGGGGAGGGTAGATAGCAGTGCCTGTAGAGAGTATAAAATCTATACATTTTATAAAAATTAACTGTACTTTCTTAAAAATAAAAAAAAAGACTGGTGAGAAAGCTGGGCATTGCTTCACCTTTTTGCAAATCTCTTTAATGTCTGACTTAATAGAAACCGATGAATTTGACCTATCCTGTCTGCATGCACTCTATTGTGGCGTCACCTACTGTATAGCCCCCAGGAAACCCTACTCTAGCTATGGTAGGATGAAAAAAATTTTTTAAAACACAACTCTTTGGTATTATTAAGAAAATTATTTTTCACTCACAGGCTCAGGATTTGGGGAACCCCTAATGGTTCTTAGACCACACACTTTGATAACCACTGCTATAACCAGAGTTACAGTAAGGACGTGGCCTGATGTTCATTCCTTGGAGTGTGTTCAGCCTGCCTTAAGAGATTTTGCTTTCTCCCTTCCCAGCACATGAAATCATGATAGGTCTGGGAAATGAAAAACAAGCCCTATGAACAAGGAATACTAAAAATGGGAAGCAAGTCGGCTCCTGTACCTGGCTGAACATGCTCCATTTGAATCTCCATTTCAAAACATGAGCTCACAGCACCATCACGGAAGTGGCAGACTGCAGGGGTACAGAGGCGCAGGGCCTCTTGGAGGACCAGGGGTGCAGCAGTCGCTCCGCTGAGCATCAAGGTGTGTGCACGGGTTTGTGGAGTTGGGATTATCGCTGCTCCTGTAGTTGGGGTTCCATACACAGAAGACAACCTTTCCCCTTTCCCTAGTGCTGTCTGTCCTGCAGTGCCCCCATCAGGAAGGCAGAGGAGCAGGAAGGTGACCGTGGTGCTTGGGGACACCAGATGGGCAGACGCTTATTCAGCCTGGTAGGCAGCCACACCATGAAACAGAATCCCCCAAACCAACCAGAATTTAGCCATTCTCCAAAAAAAAAAAATACCCACTGAACAACAGCATGTGCCAGTATGTATAGAGCATAACTTATGTCCCTGTTCCCCTATAATGAACGTGTAGTTACTTTTAAATTTTAAGGATTACTATAGTTCCTGCTTACAGTGAACCTCTTGGTAAAAATAAGAGTAGCTGATATTGTTGAATGTTTACAAAGTAGTGAGCATTGTTCCACATTTTCACATACATTTTAAAAATTAATTTTTATAAATTGACAAATAAAAATGATATATATTTAGGGTACACAAAATGATGTTTTGATATACATATACACATAATGTAATTTGTATAAAACTAATTAGCCTATTCATTACCTCGCCTGCTTACTGGTTTTTTGTTTTTTGCTGTGAGAGTATTAAAATCTACTCTTTTAGCAATTTGCAAGTACACAATACATTGTTATTAACTATAATTACCACGTTGTACAATAGATCTCTCGAATTTATTCCTCTTGTAGAGCTGAAATTCTGTGTCTTTTGACCAACATCTCCTGGACTTATCCCCCCCAGCCCCACCCCTAGCCCCCAGTAGCCATGATTCCACCCCCTATTTCTCTGACTGTGGCGTTTTTAGATTTCACATCTAAGAGAGACCAGGCAATGCCTGACTTAGTGCCCTCAGCATAATGTCTTCTAGGGTCATCATGTTTTTACAAAGGACAGGATTTTCTTTTGTTTTTTAAGGCTTAATATTATTCCCCTGTGCTTGTACGCTACATTTTCTTTCCCTATTCATCTTCTGATGGACACAGATGGATTCTATGTCTTGGCTATTGTGAATGATGCTGCTTTGAACGTGGGAGTGCACATGTCTCCTGAGATCCAAATTTCATTTTCTGTGGATATATACAGTGAAGTAGAATTGTTGGATCATATGGTAGTTCTATTTTTATTTTTTTTGAGGAGCTGCTGTATTGTTTTCCATAATAAATATGTTAATTTACATCCCTGCCAACAGTGTTCTCTTTTCCCCGCATCCTCACAAACACTGGTTAATTTTTTGGGTTTTTGATAATAGACATGGCAACAGGTGTGAGGTGATCTCTCATTGTGGTTTTGATTTGCATTTCCCCGATAATCAGTGGTGTTCAGCATTTTTTCATAGATTTGTTGGCCATTTTTATGCCCTATCTTGAGGAATAAACTGGATTATTTGTTTGAGTCTCAAATAGTTTTGGGGGGAGGTTGGTATTAAAAACAATTTGTGCATGTTTATGTAAATAGATCGGTAAGGATTCTTGCTATGTAGAAAGAACTTCTGAATGTAAGCCAGGCACATTTAAAGTTTTGATAAATGTGGAAAATTATCTTCAAGATATTTATATAAATTTACTTTTGTACAAAGTATGCTGTTTAATTTATCCAAATTTACATTTCTGCCAGTAACAGGTGATAGCTCCAATTTTCTGGCCAATACTAAATTATATCAGTATTCCTTTTAGTTTTTGTCAATCTAGTCAGGAAAAATGATTTATCACTCTTTCAAATTTTTATTTTTCTAATTATCGATAAAATTGAGTTATCTTTTCAAATGTTTATTGGCCATTTGTGTATTTTATAAATGTAAATTGTTCACAGGCGCTACCAATACTTACGCTGGGTTTTCCCCCATTGATATGTAGTCAGCTCCTATATACCATGAATTTTAATTATTTGTGCATTACATGTATTGCCAATGTTGCCTCTCAGGTTGTCACTAAACTCTTTTTGTGATGCCTTTTGTAGTACTGAATGTTATAATATTTATCCAGCCAAATCTTGCAGCTTTTTTTCTTAATGGCTTTTGTCTGGGATCTGTTCCATGGTTAGAGTTTTGAGATTGTGGTTAATTTTCATTTTATTTCAAATATATCTTTTCATTTTATAAAAAGAATATTAGTATTTTATATTTGGGAATGTTCATAGTCTAAGCATTTGCATACCCAGATTAGACGGACTAAAATCTCAGGTCTCCCTTTAGCATGAGGCTTGCCCTGTTTTAGGCAGAGTTGTGGGGCCAGCCATTCACTAGACTGCTGGCTCATAAATCCATCACAGGCCTTAATCAACTTTTTTGTTGACTATTTCCAGATAGAGAGATTGATGTCATCATTACAGTGTTATAAAATAGAATGTGTTCTCTTGGAAGTATTTTTGGCTGTGCACCTCCCCTTCTTCCCAGAGAAGAGGTCAGGAACTCACTCCCCTGGAGCAGAAACCAATCAGTTCTCTTCACGGGGGTGTGAGGTGGCCCATACTCTCCTTTGTCAGGAGTTACCACACAGGGAGTTTACCAGCACACCTCAAACCTCCCTCAGCTAGACCTAAGCATAGGTAGTTGGGTATAGCGTCCACAGTGCACAGCATGGGAGGAGCAGATTAGTAAGGTATCCCTGGGGGTTCAGTTCTCTGGGAATCAAGTAGAGACTTTGGAATCATGGGCAATATTTCTTATCAAAACTAACACAATTTTATCATCCACAGCCCCTTGCTCTCCCTGAAGCTGTGGTGCACTTCTCTACCCTCGCTTGGCCTTCGTGAGATTTTTTTCTGCATTTCCAATTACAGCCCAGATGGCCTGCCAGTTAGAAGAGCTCGGTGTTCGTCGTAATTTAGGTGACCCCATTGTGCAGCCTGTCCGTGAATGAATCACCAAAGAAAAAAATTCAAAGCGATATAGTACTCATTCCTCCAAATGAGGTTCTATTCTCAGAAGGCCAGAAGCATCAGCGAGATGTTCAGAAAGACAATGAGATTTGGGATAAATGGAAGTAATTTACTTCCAGGAGATTTCCATCAATTGTGGTTGGGTTAGAGGAAACTTTGCCCAAGTGATTTCTTTAGCCCGAGGCTTCGACATTTTATCATCTTGTTTATCTAGTGAATGAGGCTGTTGTAGAAGTGGAGTAAAATATATAACCAGAAGTCACTCAAAATATTAGCTGAATTATGAATCTGGAATGACAAAGAGTAGAGTTGGTGAGCAAATGAGGCAAGGAGTCTATTTGTAGAGTGAAAGATTGAAGGTTGCTCTCTCCACTGCCCATTTACATTTACTACTTGCTACCTTGTTTCTGATCATTGTTTAGCCTTATTTTGAAGGGATTTTAGATTTGCAGGACAGCCATGGAGATAACAGAGTTCCTGCCTTCCCTTACACTGGCACCTTATGTAACCATGGCACATCTATCAAAGCTAATAAACTGACATTGGAATAATGCCACGGAGATGAACTGCAGGTGTCATTCAGCTTTTTGCACCAATGCTCCTTTTTTCCATTCTTGGACACGATCCGATTCTGGACACCATGTTGCATTTGCTCCTTGTGCCTCCTCAGTTTTCCCTGTTTGTTCTTGTTTCTCGTGACCTTTCCAGGTTTGAAGAGTGCTACTCAGACCTATCTGTGCAGTGTGCCTAGATATGGGTTGGTCTGTGTATCTTTCTCATCTCCTCACATGCGGGGAGGGCCCACGATGTCAGCATGATTTCCACTGCTGTGTCAATGTTAATGACTTGATTAAGGTGGTTTCTGCCAGGATTTTCTGTGGTAAAGTTATTGTTAGGGTGGAAATCTCAGTAGGTGCTGCATGCAGGATGAGAAAATAATTTCTCTAGGCCGAGACTGGGATACAAAATTATAAGTCCACTTTATATTTTAGCAGGAGAGAAAGGAGGGGGGAAAGAAACAGCATAACACCCCAAAGAAAGAAAAGAAGAATGCCCCCACCAAAGTCTAGTGAATAGCTGAATTTAAGGGTCACAAACAAGTAATTGTAGTAGAATTCATAAGTGAAAACTGGTCCATCTGCTTTTCTCCTGGCAAGGTAGAAGACATATATTTCCCTTTGTTCATCCTGACACTCAGAAACTATTTGAGGCTTAAAGGAACAAATTCTAAGAGACAAAGGAGCTGATGAATGTAAAGAGAATTTACATTTCCTTTTTGTCTGCTGGGCTCATCAATGGTTTGTGAAAACAGAAATCCACAGAGGGTGGGGAGGGGCTGCTAGCAAAAGAAAGAGAAAGAAAGCAGGGGGAGAGAGAGATTGATTTTAGTCCTTACTGAAAATATGAGTTAATAATTTTTCTATGATTTCACTCTAAAAACCAACCATCCTTATAGTTATTCTGTTTCCCTCTCCAACCTCAATTTCAGTAGCTGTCAACCTGGGGTAATTTTGTTTCCCAGAGAATATTTAGTGGAGACATGCCTGATCATCACAGATCCACAGGGGTGTGCTCTTGGTACCTAGCTGGAAGTGTCTGCAAATGCTGTTAACATATTTCACTGCTCCAGACAGCCCTGCAACAAAGAATGGTGCTGAGGCCCCCAAACCCTACCCTGTTTGTTAGTAGGAATTTGCTACATTTAGCCCACACTCAGTGGGAGGTGAATTAAGCTTCATCTTCTAGATAAGAGTAGTATCAAAGGGTTTCTGAACATATGTTAAAGCCAGCACAGTAATTAAGTATTTTGCAGAAAATACTGCAAGACTATGCAAATTTCTGTTTTTCCTTATAAGTTCCACCCACTAATTTTAGCACGGATCAAGTGCCTGGAGCGATTATTACTGTACTGTTCTAATGGCGATTTTCTATTTCCCCCATTGCTTCTACATTTCTTATTTCTGCCTTGCATTTTAATTAGCTTTTCGTGTAATTTGAGTATAAAAAAGTGGATTTTTGGCTCAGCATGTGTAGCTCAGTGGCTAGGGCGCCAGACACATAAACCAGAGCTGGTGGGTTCAAATTCAGCCTGGGCCTGCCAAATAACAATGACAACTGCAACCAAAAAATAGCTGGGCATTGTGGTGGATGCCTGTAGCCCCAGCTACTTGGGAGGCTGAGGTAAGAGAATCACTTAAGCCTAAGAGTTTGAGGTTGCTGTGGGCTATGATACCATGGCACTCTACCCAGGATGACAGCGTGAGACTCTGTCTCAAAAACAAAACAAAACAAAAAAAAAAAGAAAGAAAGAAAGTGGATTTATTTTCTAAGTCACTAGTAGAACTGGCCTAATTTTTTTGATCTTTTATTTATTTATCCTCTTCTTCATTTGTTCACTCATCTACTTATTCAACAAATATTTATTGAGTGTTTACTATGTAGTATGCATTGTTCTAGGCCCTGGAGATACAGCAGGGAATGAAGTAAACATTTTTCATTTAAGGGTGGAGTCTACCCTTGACTGAGAGAGAACAGTAAACAATTTAAAATTTCAGGAAATATTTTTTCTAAGGACAGATATTAGTTGAAGAAAAAGTGAAATATGAACAACTCAACTCATTTCTGGTTTTAGTTATAGATGACTGACATCCCAAGCCAGATGAGGAAAAATACCACCATGAAGCAAAGCACCGGGTAGCTGGGGAAGTGAGAGAGAATTAATTGGGTTGCCATCAGCATGTTTTCATGGAGGCATGGGAGTGTGGCTTAATGGACTGTTATGGGCCCAAGGCTGCCTAGGACTCCTAGTGATTATCAAACCCTCCATAGGACAGGGTCACTGTGAGACTATCACAGCTGTCCAATGTACATTCACACAAACACTACCCCACTGTGGGTACTGCGGTCACCACAGCTGTATGGAAAAGTTAGCATTGTATCAGTACAGAGTATCCACCAGATCTATGGGAAACACAATTCAACCTAGATGGTCCAAATAACAAGGATTTAATAAAGGGACCATTTACAGAAGTGTGAGCGAGTTGGAGGAAATAAATATGGGATGCTGATTTCACAAAACCATGCACTCACCCTTGAGCAGAAGGGAGAAGAAATGGTGCTCTATGACTCGGGGAGTGCTGAGCACATGGACAGGCTCCTGGAGCAGCAGTCAGGACATAGGTACACAGCCATAGGCATGGTGAGGGAGGGAACAGGGAGAGCATGTGGAGCTCTCTCTCCTTCCTGGACCGTTTGTTCTCCCTCTGGTTTTCTCTGTCCCTAAATCCAACTGGATCCAGCTAGCATGGACCCTTGGTGACACGATCTCTGTCGGTTGGCCTCTGGAGATGCAGAGCAGACATAGAAGGGTGGGGATGCATCTGGGGAGAGGAGCATCAAGGAGTATAACCAGTACAGTCACAACAAAGAAGCTGCTAAGATGCCTGTGCCCAGGTGTCTGAACTAGGATGTATTGCTGGGTACCTAATGCTCTGAGGAACAGGGAAGTTGCTCAGCATCACAACTACTAAGGTCATAGGCTTCTCCTCAGCTAGAGCCACCTGGGCTGTACAGTATCTCTCAAGTCCAGTGCGGAAAGAAGTTCTACTCCCATCAGAGGTGAGACCCCTTGTCTCTTAGGGAATAGGGGTCTAGGAGTTTCACACCCTGCTGACTGGCTTATCTAAGGGACACCCACAACCCACATGGCAGATTGCAACTGTGCATTATACATGCAGACAAGCACGTGCACACCTCAAGCAAACAGATTTTCCAGGTATGTGCCATTATTTTTATTAATCCCTTATGAAAAATGCCTCTACACATGCTATGGGATCCTCTTTCAAAAAAAATGGTTAGTCATACTCCTGTTTTCTCAAGCATGAAACATAGAAGACAAATGAATCTAGGTCAAAGAATTCAAGCATTATCAATATTAAGGTCAATTACTTCACTCTTCTGTAAATACTGCAGATGGTCTTGACACAGGCCAAAGCCCTGAAACTGATTTTCCTGAAAAATTGACAGATGTCACCTGGTTGTCTGCTGACTTGCCTCCTGCTGCAGGCAGTGAATCATCTCCTATGCATCAACATGTCTATTAGGGTGTGCAGGAAAAAGTAATTATCTGTCTTTTTCATTTTTCCTCTCTCTCTCTTTCTCCCTCCCCTGCCCTCCTCTGTTCTTCTCTCTCCCCTCCCATTTTCCCTCCATCTTTGCGTTTTCTCTCTCTCCTGTCTTTGCTCCTTGTGATGGTTAATTTCATTATTTCTGAGTATGTTTTCAAAAGCATTTCTAGAAGAAATTAACATTTGAATCAATAGGCTGGGTAAAGAAGATCCACCCTTACCAATGTGGGAAGGTATTTGCTGATAGTCAGGACAGAACAAAAAGGAGGAAGAGGAGCAAATTTGCTTACTCTTTCCCTGGTCTGGGACTCCATCTACCTCAGACTGGCTCCTGAAAGCCCCTAGTTCTCCAGCCTTTGGACTCAACCTGAGACTAACACCATCGGCCCCTTGATTCTCAGGTTCTCTGACTTGGACTGAATTATGCCACTGTATTTTCTGTTTCTCTAGCTTTGAGATGACACATCATAGAACTTCTTGGCCATAGAACCATGTGACCAAAGTCCATAGAAAGATAATACCACTGACCAGTCTCTAGGTTTTATTTATTCAGAAGCTGCAGTGTTAGCACATAAGTAAATGTGCCCCTTGGTTTATGGTGTCTGTACCTCAAAGCTTTAGATTAACCAGCCCTGCCACCTGGCTAGGTGGATTTTATTAAATATCTTCCAAATGAACTGGTTTATTTTCAATATTTTAACAAAATTGTATAGAAAAGACAAAATCTCTGCCTTGAAGCAAGCCAGCCCCTGTAGAATTTTTATTGTTTTTTCTCATAAGTCTTTCTTACATCTAATAAGTACAGTGCAATACATGTATTTGAAGTGCATGTCTTAATTAATTTTATGTGAACTCTTGAGTAAGCAGTCCCCACATGAAGGCCTGGAACAATTCCTCTCATTGAAGCTTCTCCTGTACCTTCCCTGGTAACCCAGCCCATCACTCCCATCTCCATCATAGCAGGTCATTACTCTTCCTACTTCTATCCTGGATTCATTGATTGAAAAACTTTTTTTTTTTAATATTCACAATAAAATTTATTTATTTATTTATTTTATTAATTCATAGCTGTATATATTAATGCAAACATGGGGTACATTTTACTGTTTTCATATACAATTTGAAATACTTTCATCAAGCTGGTTAACATAAATTTCATGTCATTTGCTTAGTCATTGTATCAAAACATTTATATTCTAATTCTAGAAAAGTTCACTTGTACCCTTGTTAGACAGATATATAGGTGATCTTTCTGGTCACCCTCC
>CAUYQV010040045.1:0-21561 GCA_963574575.1 Galagoides demidoff
CATCACAGCTCATAGCAACCTCCAACTCCTGGGCTCAAGCGAGTCTCCTGCCTCCGCCTCCCAAGTAGCTGGGACCACAGGCGCCCGCCACAACGCCCAGCCATTTTTTGGTTGCAGTCATCATTGTTGTTTGGCGGGCCCAGGCTGGGGATTCGAACCCGCCACCTTAGGTGTAGGTGGCTGGCGCCTTAGCCGATTGAGCCACAGGCGCCGAGCCTCAAATTAAATTCTTAATGTACATATCTAAATAGCTACATATTAGAGTTATGTGATAAGTAAAGCTTTGAACATTTCTTATGAAATCAAAAATCTTGTTTCTTACAGAAATAAGAAACAAATATTTATTGACAAGTAAAAAACAAATATACCAAACTATGGCTTTTTGTAAAGCTGTCTCTCCATGACACTGTGAGTTAGAGTTTAAGTTCTCTATATGCTGAGGATAAAAGCAACTTCACAGAAAGACGGTGACTTCCCAAGGTCACTCAACCCATAAAAGAGCTCAGATTCCGTTCTCATTCCAGCCCTAGTGTTATTTCCACTACTTGATGCTGCAACCCTTCATTTGAAAATTTAATCATAAAGAATACTACATCATTAATCTACAAACAGGTTTTCTTTCTACCCTGTAAAATCTGCTGAGCACAAAATGCTTTCCTCTGTTAAATTGCATAACCTTGGGCAGGGATAGGGTAAGGTTTGATCTATTGAAAAAGATCTGATTAAAAACCTAAATCAAAATACAGCACTAAGAATATGAAAAGCAAAAGTTCATTTCCAAGCTCATGGTAAGTTCTGTTTTCGGCATGAACGTTGCTAGATGATTTATAATGGGTATTTTTCAAATTACTTATTATAATAAAAATACTTGATTATGCCCAGTAACTCTATATAAGCATATTTTAAACCACTTTGAGAGGATGAACATGATTTAAAACTCTTTCTACTAATTTCTGCCTGATGTAGAGGACTTATACAGATGCACTAAGGACATTTAATCAACTTCACAAGGATAAAACTTACAGTACTTTTGTTAATGCTAGATTCTAATTCTTATACAACACTAGTTTAACAGTGTATTAATGGTATTTTTAAAAATCTAAGTAGGTTTAACTAGCTTTGTTTACTTATAATGCAAAAGAGGTTTTTGTCACTCATAAAATTTTGGTAAACTGTAGATCAGAAGTCATTTTTATGATCCTGCAAATAGCAGTACATATGATTCTACAAAGTGTGTTTAGTAAGTGTTAAATAAGAATGTTCCACAGTTTACATGTAATACATTAGTTTAACTTCTGGATCAAGGAATGGTATTCCGTCAGTGCTGTTGGACAATGGCGCAGAATAGAATGATTACTAGTCCATTAAAAATAATATTGATGACAGCTAACGTTCCAGAGATCAGCCATTTCAGGTACAGTGTATTCATCTCTGGAGCTTTATTTTTTAATGTGATGTAAATTGTAATATAAATAAATGTTATGTATTCTCTGTTTCTAGTCATTTATTGTCATTTTTCTTTGTTTACAAAGAAAGATAAAGACAGGACATGGAAGAGGAGGTAGCAAATAGATTTTTTGAAACATAGGCTAACCATTTTCTGTATCTTATCAATTGCTTCAATCAGCAGGTGGATTATTTTTATTTTTCTCATTTTCATAACTTACTTCTTGGCTACTGTAGCGGATCCAAGTTTCCATTTGTTTTTTGGTTAAAAATCTTTGGCCTTTTTCTGTGCTAGCAACTTGGTTCAGAGAGAGACTATACTCTCTCTCCCCAAATCCCCCCAAATAGCTTTTGTGGTTATAAAGTCCTCATGCATTTTAATATTTTTACAGATGTGCTCATTCGATCCTGGAAGTATTTGAAAGGTTTGTGTGGCTTACACAAGTGCTCCTGTTTAACCACCGTCCTTACTGTAGGGCTCTGTATCATCCAGTGGGGAAGAGGAACCCTGATAGAAACACATACAGCGATATGTAAACAAAAATAAATAACTAGACTAACTCCTCCTCAGGGAAGTGTGGGAAGACAAGAGGAACAAATATGCAAATGGCTTAGAATTAAGAAACATCCCTATGGCTGAATGCAGACTTCCGGGAAATTCTTGTAGTCCTTTGAAGGCTGTTCTACTCCCATGGACAAATCTGTCTCTAAATTTTCCGAGATTTGACTTCTTTTTTCTATAATGCAAACAATGGTTAAAGTACCTAAATCCTCTTCATGGTACCTCTGTTTTTCTTAGTCTCCCTAACACTCCTGAGCAACAGAGTGGTGGCTGGTGACTGTGACAGCCTGGCCCAAACACCAATATAGAGAGTGTAATTGATCAAGGGCAAGTTCATCCACGTGCTAGTGCTGTGCCCACCCCTCTCAAGGGCTGTTCTGAATGGGCTCTGAATGGGTGACTGAGTCTGGCAGCAATATGGAGGCAGGCCCATTCCTGGGACACCCAGGACTCCTCTGACAAGTGATTTTGTCTCTAGGGCTCCTCGATGACCTTGTTGAAACTCCCTCCTAATTCTGTTGAGGGAGACCTCCAATCATATCTGAGATAAAACTTATTTAGTTGGCCACCTAGGGTATACATGAGGATCACTGGATTCCAGGTCTTACTGGCTGTAAAGAAAATCAAGGTTGGAGCTCATGATTCTGGGTTTAAGAGCTCTGTGTGATCTCAATCTCTTCTCAATGGGAAATGAAGGTAATAATATAAGTGAAATTCCAGTAGAATTGAGGGCCATTAGTTATCCAAATGGGTAGACAAAACTAGAGAAATGATGTGTATTTCAACGTGAAATAATGTTAATGTACAAGTAGTTTATGCTTCTCTAAAGGCCGATGGTTTGTAGGTAAAACAGAAAAGAAACAACATAAAAATAGTCAAGCCTGCCTTCGCAAAAACATACACGTGTGCGTAGGCACACGACCTATTGAATTAAGGAAATAAGCCTTCATTCTTCCTTTAGGAATCTCCTTCAGCTTCTCTTGCGTTCCTCTCCTCCTCTGGGTTCAGTGGAGAAAGGCTATCTTTACCAAAGGTTGCTTTTCTTTTCTTTTCTTTTTTTGCAGTTTTTGGCCAGGGCTGGGTTTGAACCTGCCACCTCGGGCGAATGGGGCTGGCACCCTACTCCCTTGAGCCCCAGGCGCCGCCCATTAGGTCACTTTTCTTTATGTGGACTACTGTGGCTCACTACCTGGGCTATAAAGGTCCTTATCTTCTTATTTTTTAAATCAGCTTGGTAGAGTTTGATTTTCTACTACTTATACTTTAGGAGAAAGTAAAAGGTGTTTTCTTTCCTCATTCACAGGTATCCCTGGTAAGCCTTACTTGCCAGCTCTCCAGATATCTATGGATAGCCCCGAATATAAGTAATTTAGGCTTTCAGGCCAGGAGCCAGAAACATGATGAAAGAGATATTCAAAAAACTGCTCAGCAGGCTTTCAAAGATGTTTGGGGCGCCGGAGAAATTATGTGGATGCAGGTTCAAGAATCATCTGCATTAAATAATAACTGAATAATCAGAAGAGATGCATTTAATGAGAGAGGTCAGGTAGAAAGAACTAAGGACCAAGACCGAATCTTAGGAAGTGCTGCGTGGCCTGGGTCCAGGGACCTCCTGCCCCTTGGTGCAGCTCGGTTGCCAGGTCTTTCCACGGCTCTCTGCAGCTCCCCGTGTTTTCTCTTCCCTCCTCAGCAGCTCAGACTCAGCCTTCTCTGCAGGACACTTTCCACCACTCCAGCTCCTGGAGTTCCGGTCTCATTTTCTTTGCTTCTTTTGAAAATAAGTCTATAAGCTCTTACCTCGTTAGGCCCCTATGGTAAACTGCAGACACACAGAGAAATACACACACCTGAACAGGAGCAGAAATGCCCATGTGAGGAAATCAAAAAAGTAAACAAGGAGAAACACTTACCATTAAATGCGGGTTTGAAATCTCTAATTTAACAGATAGGGTAAATGGACATCTGATGATCACCCTTTAGCCTTCTGCTTTCATCTGTCCCGCAGATTAAAGCCTGTTCCACCTTCCTGCCTGCCCTCTCTGTTCTCTTCCCTTCCTTGAGGAGACAGCAGTTGAGAAGTCCTCTTCTCAGCCAGCACAGTGTTTGTCAAACATTTCTTCCATGACCCACAGTAAGAAACACATTTGTGTCATTACCCAGTGAACACACAGCTGAATATGTATGGGTGGAATTAATTTCTAATGTTACTACAACGAATGATATTATTTACCTTTCTACCTGTTCATTTTTATTTGTTTGCTTTCTGTTACTACAATTTACACTGTATTGCAACTTACAAATAAAAGACACTTGTTTCTCATAGCACTGGAGGCTGGGAAGTCTGAGATCAAGATGGCGGCAGTTTCTGTATCTTGTGAGAACCTGCTTTCTGGCCTGTGGAGAGATTGCACTTGCTTGCTGTTTATTTACGTGATGGAAGGAGCAAGGGGCCTCTGGGACCTCTTGCACAACACCAGTCCCATTCATAAAGGCTCTGCCTTTTTGACCTAGTCACCTTCAAATGATGCCACCTGCCTATAGCAACACTGGTGATTAGAGGGGGAAAAAAAATCTATATGAATTTGAGGGGGACACACACACACATAGGCCGTAGTCCCATCCTATCTAAAATGCAAACCTCTGTCATACATTCTTATTCCTCTTCCACCCTTGTTTTCCCTTAGCTTTTACCACGATCTAATTCTATGAATTGAAGATATCGATTGTGTTTATTATCCGTCTCTTCCCTGGAGTATATATATTGGGAGAACAGGTGCAAAAGACAAGAGTGAAAAACTTAGAAGCAAAGAATTACAAAGTAAACCGTGCTCCACAGCCCTTATTTCCCCAGAGGAAGTGTGGCTGCGCCAGGTATGACTGGACCCTGTGGCCTAACGCAGGTCTGTTGCAGAGAGGACACACAGCCTCAGAACACTCGCTCTCCACCTACCACATTCGGAGGAAACAGGAGGGAAAACAATTCCACACGGAACAGGGGAGATTTCTAAGCAGGCATGTAGACTTCTAGCTGTCCCTTGAAACCTAGGAAGAGTCATTGATGATTTTAAGATGGGAAAATTAAAAAAAAAACCCATGATCACACTTGCTTTTTACAAAGCATGCTTTATTATAGTGTGAAGAAGTCGGTCAGACTAGCTAATAGAATACCGGCAGTTCCTTTGTCACGCTACCTTCTGAGAAAGTGGCTAAGGCCGTCTCCAGGTTAAGGAATCTGACTGGTCAAGACCTCAGTAAATCTCAGAGAGTTCAGGAAGACACTTCACTCCGCTGGCTGTGAGGAAGATGGGCTTGAGTGTTGGCCCAGATGGTGATAAATGTGCAAGACAGAGAGAGTGTGGATAACGGTATGCGTTTTCCTACTATTCTCCTGTTTTTAAAAGTATAGTAGATCAATATGAAAAGCTTCTTTTTCTTTTGTAACTCTAAAGGACCTAATTCAAAATGTTTGAATTGGTACGATTGAAACAAAATCATAATTGGCATGATTTTCTTTTTATAAGACTGTACTAGCACATGATTCCCTTCTACAAGGAATTTAAAGTCTGAAAATATGATAAAACATTTTCTTTTTCTTATATAAATTGGGAATGTTATTAAAATCTTGGCTGTCTTGAACGTTCTCATTTCTAGATCGACAGTACTCATCAGAGAGAGGATGTGAGACACACATACACACATGACTGAAGATTTTCTTGCATATGTGAAGGAAAACAATGTATTTTCTTATTTGTAATAGTTAAGATTCAAAATTATTATTCATATTGTAATATAAAATATATTTAAAATAGTACCGTTTCATCATACTATGTATAGTCAGTACAAATCATTACAAAATGAAGCCTTTTCCACTCTTTTGTAAATAATAGGTCTTCAAATCTATTGTGCAAGTTATATTTACAGCACATTTCAATTTATAGTAGTTACATTTCAAGTGCTCAATACCTTTACGTGGCTAGTTGTTACCAAATCGGGCAGCACCTGTTCAGGTAGTTTTTGAGAGAAAACATTGATAAAACAAGGGCAGAGGCAGGTACTGAGTATTGTACCTACTTCCAGACAAACTATTTCACATTGATCTAAAATTAAATCCTCACGAAAACACATGAGGCAGTTCTTAACCCTGTCGTATTTCAGATGAACAAATTGCCACTCAAAGGTTTCAGAAACTTTCCAAAGCTTTCCAGCTAATCAGTCTATCCTGCCCCTCCCTGTCCTTTCTGCATCCTTCTTTTCTTCCTCAAACCAGGCATCTTTACTAAATTTTTCATTATTCATAATTGCTTAACCCAGACTCTGTGTTAGCAAATGCCTAAACTTTTCACTAAAAAATTCAGAAGAGAAAGTGATAAATGTGCTCACTTCCTTTATGGTTTTGAAGAAGGTCTATGTGTGATGTAATTTCAAATCCCCTAATTTATACATTTCACAGAAACCGTATGTGTTGATTCTCTAAAATGATACCTGGATCTGGGGCTTGTCAGTTTCTGTCATTTATAAAATCCGTCTTTTTGCACTACACACTGCGAATGTCTTGGTCTTGGTTGTGAAGGGCATGTGGATATGACAGTGTCAAGGTCTGACGTGACGGAAGGAAATGTTTGTTCCGATTTGTTGTGCATGAAAAATTCTAATCCCATAACATGTAGGCCTGTATTTACAAGCCATTGCAAATTTACGTTCTGCATATTTTGGTCACAGCTAATTCTGACATGGTCTAATGTGAACTTAGCCATGTAGATTTAGGAAGATGAAAAGGAAATTATTACACTTCTTTTGTTGTCTGAATTTGATGTATACTACTAATAATAGAACTGTTTTTATTTCGATAACCTACTGCTGGAAACAAAGTTGTTTTTAAGAGTTCACAAAATGTTTTATGCTCTATTTGATTGAACAATAAGAAAATAATTTCTTCTGAAACTAGGAGAAAGTATAAAATTCTAGGTACTGCAATTATAGAAAAATAGATTATAGAAAAAAGCCATTTTTGAAGTAGAGATTAATTTCATTCTCAGTAAGATTGTGACACAATACAGGTGAAGACAACTTCATGAAAATAATCTGTCAAATAAGCAAAAAGTTTAAAGGTTTTATCTTTCTATGATTTCAGCAAAATTGGAATGCGGTATAGCAAATTAGATAAGAAATTAAAGAAAAACCAAAAAGGAAGACTTTTACTTTTGATAATTTAGTAAATCACTGAGTGATTAAAAATAATATATCCGTACTGATAAGCTAGAAGTTCACTTTTTCAAAAAAGACTACTGATTTTTTTTACTTTGTTTTTTATTTTTATATTTTGAGTTTTATTGTTTAAATTTGTTTAAAGTATTGAGACAAAGTTAACTATAAACAGCATGGTTCCTTGATTCCCAAATAAAATCCAGGAGACTCAGTCTGAAGACTTGGACCTGGGATGGTCAACTGCCGTGTGCCAGTGTTCGTCATGGAAATAAGGCAATACAAGAATTGTCATAACTAAAAGTTTGTTTGGTATAAAATCTGTGAATTTTCAAATCAAATCTTAAACTGAAATCAAGGAATATATGGAAGTGTTTACTTTAATATAACCATACTTTATAAGTTTAAATTTAAAATAGTTACTTAATAGAAAGTAATCCAAAGAGAACAACAATAGTGTTTCTATAAATTTTTAAATTACCATTATGCATATCATAGTAGCCATAGCCTCATTATTCAATTAATGTCTACATTTTGTTTTGGCTGATGTTTATGAGAAAATCCAGATTTACATAGAAAATTTGATTCTAACTGTAATAGTTTTGAATGACATGCCTTGTGATCTCATGACACACTTTAATTTAACTGATCCACAAGCATGAAAGAGGATTCAGAGAAAATTATTATTTCAAAGTTCGCTTCTGTGAAGGCATAAGGTATGAAGTCTGAACAAGCTAGGGGTAGAGTTCTGAATTCCTCATTTGCTATTTGACCTTGATTTCTTTAAAATGTTTTCCTGAGATGCAAATTAAGAACACTAATCATCTTTACCTCATAGGATATTAAGTGATATGATATTTACAAAAATCACAAATGGATTAGCTTAAAGTAGCAAATAATAGCAGGGTTCATTTTGAAGGAACATGGATAAATGGATTTAAACTGAAATCTTTTTAATAAAATATTCACTTGTGTTATGTTTTAAAATTTAGATAACTTATGCAGATTTTTATTAAATTGTTGCTCAAAATTTCAAAACAAATGTCTTCTGTTTGTGCCAAGTGATTTGAAATTTAACAAATATCCTTATATGCTGACATATCATGTTAAAAACAAGAGAATGGGAGCTCCAGAACATTTTTTCTCTGTCCAGTTGACTAGTAAAGATTTTTGCTATGTCAGCCTATAAACTAATTGTCAAATAACTGGTACGCACATTCCTCTTTTAGCTTTATTTTCAGACAGTGTACTAATTGTATTTTAGTAGCTGTCTGTTAATCT
Organism: Galagoides demidoff; assembly: GCA_963574575.1. NCBI lineage: Eukaryota > Metazoa > Chordata > Mammalia > Primates > Galagidae > Galagoides > Galagoides demidoff. Next base: position 8,492 of record CAUYQV010040045.1, read on the forward strand.
AATTTAATTGTTACAATATAATAGAATGTCATTTAATAAGTACTTTTTCAGCATCAGATTCAAATTGTGTTTGCATAAATTTTCGATAACATTAAGCTGTTTCATTTATTCTGAAAGAATTTGAAAGCCTATTTTCGTGCTCACTTTGTTTTGTTTCATGATGTAACTTGGCAAAGATTATAAAACTCTTTTCAAAATTTCACTGCATAAACACATTGAGGATCTGAGTAATTTTTATTGCAATAAAAATGACCCCAACAAAAGTAACTTGTCTTTAACTTTCTTGTCATATTTTCTTGTCTTTAAATTTCTAGAGATGTAATTGAACAAATTTCTGGCATAACGCTTTTATTCTCATTCTGGTTTTGTTACTGGGATGGCATCAATTGAATAATGTTACTAACATATAATAGCACGTTTTCACCTTAAACCAATCTGATCACCAGACTTTATGCAATTTATTTTTCACCAATAATTTTAAGAGTAGTTCTAATACATTTGAAAAAAGTGACAATTATAAAGTTTCATAAGAACATGAAGCCTATAATAATAAAAGTATTTCAATATTATGTGTATTATTCAGAGTTCTCCAAAGAAAGAGAACTAAGAGGATGTATATACACATATATATGTATGCATATGTGTATGTGTACATGTATGTCTATATATGCAGGTTCATGTATGTGGGTGTGTGTACATATATACATAGAGAGAGACAAAGAATGAGTTCAGACAATTATAGAAACTGACCAGTCAGTCCCAAGATCTACAGGATAAGTCAGCAAGTTAGAGATTGCTGAGAGTCATGCTGTAGTTCAATCTGAAGTCTGGAACTCTTGAGACCCAGGAAGAGCTAATCCTACAGTTTGAGATTGGCCTTAAACTGCTTAAATTAGGTGCACTTCACGTTAGAGAGGGCAATCTCCTTTACTAGGTCTACTAATTAATGTTAACTTCATCCAAAAAAATACACTCACAGAAATACCCAGAATAATGTGTGACCAAATATCTGGGCACCCTGTGGCCCAGTCAAGTTGACAGATTAATTAACCATCATGCCATGTCATATGTAGAAGCTGCTATACCATTATTTGCAAATCTGCAGAAAAATACTGCCCCATGATTGAGACAGCACCATTAGATATAGCTGAGCCTTGAGCATTGCCTCGCATTAAATTGAATGCAAAAACTTTCACACATGCTATGATAATGATCTCCTTTTCACCGTTTATAATTCTTAGCATTATACAGAAAAAATATTCAGACCCTGAATATTTTTTTTTACAGTGTAGCATTAAATTACGATGATTTAATTAAAATATTTAAACATAGGCATTGAGATGACAACAAGATTTTCTTGATATATGCAAAACATGAGTTAACCTAGCAAAGCAATTTAATTGGTGGTCTCTGATCTTTTAAATTCAACATATAACATCTTTGGTATTTTGTTTTATTTTATTCTATAGTTAAAATTATCTTTTATTAAATTTTTATTGAACTTTTGGTTAGGTGTGGTGGCTCACACCTACAATCCTAGCACCCTGGGAGACAAAAGCAGAAGGATTACTTGAGTTCAGAAGTTCAAGATCAGCCTGAGTAAGCATGAGACCCCATCTCTACTAGAAATAGGAAAATTATCCAGGTATCATGGTACTTGCCTTTAGTCCCAGCTACTTGGAAGGCTGAGGCAAGAGGATCATCGGTTGAGCCCAAGAGTTTGAGTTTGTTGTGAGCCATGATGACACCACAGCACTCTAGCAAGAGTAACAGAGTGTCTCAAAAAAATATTTTTTTTACTAAACTTTTGCAGAATCTAAATCTTCTCTGCTGTACGGAGAAGCCCCAGCAGCCACTTTTTGCTCCTATTTATGGATCACATTATAATTACTCAAGTAGCCATGTGAAAATCAAATCTCTAAAATTCACTGTAAACTATCCATGAAGCCAATTGAAAAGAAAGAATTTTTACATATTTAGAAAAAAATAAGAAGTATATTCTAGATTCTGAGAAGAATTTATACAGTCTTTCATTGACAGTTTGGGAATAAGAATCAGTGCCTATCTGATTGCTCTATTTTTATCTATTCCCCATTTTCATTCCAATAGTTGGTTTTCTGGGTGTGTCTGGTAAAATTATTGTGCCAAATCTACTGCCATATGGGAGCCCTCTCTGCCCATTAACTTTCTGGCATTATACCCTATCCTGGCAAGCAAATTGCCTCATGACATGTGTGCATTTTGCAATTTTAGTGTCCTTCAAAAGCACATCAACAGAAGCAATTTTTTTTTTGTCGTCTCAGGCCTTTGAGAAGAAGAATATAAATACTATTCCTGTCTGCCCACCACATTTTTGGGCCCTTGATTCCTACCTACAATCTATTAATAGGTATAAGCCAATGAGACTTTCAGTCTAGAAGTCTACATTCTACATTTCACTTAGAAACAAATCATTTTGACATCTAAACCCAGAGAAAGGGCTGTTAACCTCTACCTTGAATAAATACATATGAGCTATCATTGTATGGCACACAAAAAAAGGCACAACAACAATAACGAATGTCACTCAGGAAGCCACTACCACATGTCGACATAAATATAGCTATGACACACTGATATACCAAGGTTATGAACCCTCAGTGAGTTGTTTGCACAGTGCTGCCAACATAAGCACCTGGTGGCAAGTTCTCGAACTTAATTGTCAGAGATCATATGACAGCTCTAATGGTTATTCCAGAAAAAGAGTTACAAAATTGCTTTGAAGGACAAAAAAAAATGCTGGCATCCTGCACAGCTTCCCAAGGGGGGTACTTAGGAGATGACCACAGTGACACTCATTAATGAGGTATGTAGCAATTTTTCTGGGATGAGATTGTGAACTTGTCAGACCTCATATGCAAAATTCTATATGTTTTGACATGTATACACACTTACTATGTAGAATGTCTGTACCTTTCATCTGAGCCTTGACAATGATCTTCATCTCAAATAGATGGAAGCCGCTGTACCATTAGGAATTACGATGTTTTATCAATCACCTTCTGTATTACGGTTCTTCAAAACAAACACACACACACAAAACACACACAAACACAGAAGGGTCTGAAAGGGGTTCATGGAAAATAAATATTATGAAAAAACTTTGGGCAGATTTCATAATTGTTTTGCACCAAAATAAACTCTCAATAACGTGCCAAAATACGTCTGAACAGGATCTAGTTTAAAGTAGTAAGAAGGACAAAACAGTTTGAAAAGAGCCCCTGTCAGAATAACATGAATTCTGCAAAAATGGCAAGTAAAAGCAAACATTAAATTTACGGTGAAGCATGGGTGGGAGAATAGTAAAATCACTGTAGCTTTATGAAAAGTTTATGGAGACAATGTCCCCAAAGAAATCACCAGTTTACAAATAGATATCTCACTTTAAGAAGGGATGATATGATGTTGAAGATGAAGCCTGCACTATCAGACCTTCCACATCAGTTTGCAAGGAAAACATTCATCTTATTCATGACCTAATTGAAGGGAAGCTGAGCTTACACAATTCTGACTGAAAAATTAAGGGTACGTGAACTTATAATTTGAGGGACTCTAAAACTAGTGGACCCAGATCACTTGCAAAAAACAAAAAAGCTTTCAGTGGAAATTTTAAACAAGCAGCATCAAGATCCTGAAGCATTTCTTTGAAGAACTGTAACAGGAGATGAAAAATGGCTTTACCAATATGATTCTGGGGCAAAACACAATCAAAGGCAATGTCTACCAATAGCTGGAAGTGGGGCAGTCAAAGCAAAAGAAGACCAATTAAGAGCAAACGTCATGGAAATGGTTTTCTGAAATGCTCAAAACATTTTGCTTGGGGACTTTTTGGAGGGCAAAAAAACAATGAAATCTTCTTATTATCAGAGTGTTTTGAAAGTTACCCAATGCTTTTGTAGAAAAACACCCAGGAAAACTTCACCAGAGAGGCCTTCACTGTGACAATGCTCCTGATCTTTTCTCTCATTAAACAGAGGCAATTTTGCCTGACTTTTGGTGGGAAATCATTAGGTATCTACCTTACAGTCCTGATTTGGCTCTTCTGATTTCCTTTTGTTTCCTTAGCTTAAAATACCCTTAAAGGGCCCCCATTTGTCCTTAGTTAATAATGTAAAAAAGACTGCATTGACATGGTTAAATTCCCAGGATCTCAGTTCTTTAGGCCTGGGCTAGCTAGCTGGCATCATTGTTTACAAAAGTGTATTCATCATCTACACTCCCATGTTTATTTCAGCACTGTTTACAGTAGCAAAGATATGGAGTCAACCCAGGTGTCTGACAACGGATAAATTGATACAGAAAATGTGGAATATGTGCACAGTGGAATACTATTCAGTCTTTAAAAATATTGAAATTCTGTCATTGCAGGAACATGTCCATATGTGAAATATACGTATATTCATTTCATATATAGGCGCACGTATGTATATACATGTATTAAGTTAAATAAGATAAGAACGGAATGTTAAACACCATTGTTTCCAATTGTATGTGGACCTTATAAAAAAAAAAATGTTGATTTCTTAAAAGTAAAATGTAAAAGAGAGAATACCGAAGGCTGACCATGGTAGGAGAAAGAAGGCAATGGGGAGAGATTTGTTGCAATTACAGCTACATGGGAAGAATAATTTTTAGTGTTCTATATCACTGCAGGATGACTATAGTTTTAAAAAGCTAGGAGGTTAGTGAATGTTTCCATTACAAAATAAAAATGGGATAAATGTTAAAGAGGATGGATATAGTAATTACTCTGGGCTGATAACTATACATTGTATGTTTGGAAACATCACTATGTACCCCATACATATGTGTAAATTATATGTCAGTTAAAATATTTTAATAATAAAAGTATCTCACACTTAATGGAGCTTATGGTGAGAAATGAAGTTTGTAGTTTTTAATTTTATATTTTAATTCTATTTTCCCATGAACTTTTTGACATCCCCTCTTGTGTGTACATGTGTGTGTGTGTGTCCTACTGGTTCTGTTTCTCTATAAAACCCTGAAATATATATATATATGTATATATAGACATTGAGAATTACATGTGTGTATATGTGTATGTACATTTATATATAGTAATACTCAGTATATACCAATAATAAAAGATGAATACAAGTCATGTTGAGTAACTTTTTTTTTTTTTTGGCCAGGGCTGGGTTTGAACCTGCCACCTCCAGCATATGGGCCTAGTGCCCTACCCTTTTGAGCCACAGGTGGCGCCCCATGTTGAGTACCTCTTGTAATTATGCAACTCAAACATGACTTAAGTATTACAAATTTAATACAGTTTTTCCTTTCTTAAAATATGTATACATTTTTCAGCACCCTCTGTGTGCTGAAGACACAGAGAGAGATTTTTATCAATTGGCTCGTGCTATTATGGGAGCCACCACATTTGATATTCACAGGGCAGGCGGTAGACTGGATATTCCAGAGTTGATGTAGCAATCTTGACCCCAGAGACAATGTAGAGGCAGAATTCCTACTATTTTCAAGGGCCTCAGTCTTTTTCTTAAGGCCTTCAATTGATTGGATAAGGCCCACCCATATTATGGGGGTGATTAGCTTTACTCAGTCTACTTATTTAAATGTTAATCCCATCAAAAAATGCATTTACAGTAATATCCTAAACTGATGTTTGACCGAAAATTGAGTATTGAGGTCTAACAAACAGACGCATAGAACTAAACATCTCACCTTCTACACACAAGGGCACCCTCTGGCCATTCTCTTTAGATACCAGAATGGACTTATTCACAGGAAATATTCAATAAATGTTATCTTCATATTTGTATTTCAGCCTGTTCTTTGGCTTCAGATCTGACAGCTTTTACCTATCATACCTAAGCCACAAGTAGAACGGTTTGCAGTTTCTTTATACTAACTCTCCTCAGAGTTTGTCTGAATCTCTTTATCTCTGTCCAAGAAGAATAGGATTATGCTATAAAATCAGTTCTCCCACACTTGTCCATCAATAAGGATGGACAAGTTAAAGGATGAGTAGACAAGAAGAACAAAACAAACAAAACAACAAACCCACAGCTATGATGAAAAAGAGCAGCAGAAAGAGAAAACAAAAAGATGGGATTTACAGGTAAATCATTGCCCTCCAAGTTACTGATGGATTTGCTTCTTAAGATAAGACAAAGCTGTGGTATCTTATGGACTTAGTTTTCCAAAAATTTATACTGCCTAAATTTAAACTGGCTAATCACTATTGTTGAACCATTTTATCTTTAATTTGCTATTCATTCTTTATGAAAATAATTCTTAGGGTCAGAATGGAGGCTAGGAAGAAGAGAAACTACAGTTGAAACTATTTTCTCTTAAGATGAAAACATATTGTCTTCAGAGGCTCTGACCCTGGTTCCTAGAGGAAAATACCTGCTGTAATAAGTATTATAGAAAAAGGTACTTCATATCCTCTGACATGATACGATGAAAGATCTTCCTAAAGAAATTACTGAATTATTTATAGTTGGAAAGGGTCTCAAAGTTATGATGCTCAAATTTTATCATTTAACAGATGAAATTATGAAGACCCAATCAGATTCAGTGCCTTGTCATAGACATAGACACTGAGCCAGCCATGAAAGCTATTTCAAACTGTGTTCATGATTTTTGTTTTTGTTTAGTTTAGGAGGGAGATCTTTTTATGTTGGCAGACTGGTCTTTAACGCCTGGCCTCAAATGATTCTCCTGCTTCTGCCTCCTGACTTGTTGGGATTACAGGTGCTTTCCCATGTTTTATAAGCTTCCTTTGTCTGCTTTCTCCTTGTCTTCCCTTCTGAAAGATCATCATTCCTTTAGTCCCTCCTTCAAACTAAAGCACTATCTTCTTTCGATCTCAGTTTAAGACTTTCCAGTATTCATTTTTTAAACCTTTCCTCCTTATCTTCAGGAGGAAAACTCTTTTTCTTGTGAAAGCTAACCCCGCTGAGTAATTTCCTTCTCCTCTTTCCTTCAAGGACCTGGGATATCTTTTCTGGTTTCCTTCCTAATCTTAGGGAATATAAATTTCTAGAATGAAACCCAGAATCTGCATTTTCACCCAAACACTCCAGGGATTTCTGCATCCCCAAATTTGGGAAACACTGCTCTTGACAATCTATATCAGTAACTGCTTCTTTTTCTAAAAGATTCAGAATCTTCTTCTCAAGTGGCTCTGATAGGTGCCTCACATTTCTCAAAATAGTCCATAAACTTCATTCCAATGTCACTTACGACCTCCTAAGTGGGCATTAAGATAGACTGTCTCAGTCCCTATTTTGGGGGGGATCCTTTTGCAATATAATAAAATAATTATATCACATAACATTGAACTCCTGAAATTTCAATTATGCATGCTTGGCCACAGATAAAAGGAAAAAAATGAAAATGTAAGTGGGCAGTTTATGTTCTATTGCAGTTGTTGAACCTCTGCTCCAAAGTGAGTATTAAATGGGAGATGTGAGTACACCACAGGTTGAGCTGCTAGCTCACTGAATGTGATTCCAGTGTGGGAACTACTGTCTTTGACATTCAACATGAACCCTCCGTTAAATTCAACTGTGTCCTGTGGTACTCTAAAGAAAGGAAGACAGGAAGGGAAGAAGAGCACCAGGAACTGGGGTAAGGATAGAAGGAGGACCTAATCTAATTGGGGGAAGGAAAAAGAAAACGTGTTGAATTTTTATGGAAAAACTGCATTTCAGTATCCAATGTTTTACCTTTCTGATCTATGTTAATAGTTTTGAACTTATGCCCTTTTCAATTTATATCATGAATTAATAATCTTACCGATGAATAAGATGAAAATTCACTCTGAAATGAACTATACTTTTTATTAAAACACCTCCTTCTCTAGCCTCAACAACTGTATTCTCACTTGGTTCTTCTCTTATACCTTATTTTTCCTTCTTAGGTCTCCTTTACTGGTTCTTTACCCTAAAAGTAAAGATAGCTTTACCTTTTTCCTTTTTTTTTTTTTTTTTTTTTTGGCCTTTATCTTCTCTTGCTTGTTTCACAAATGGACCCTAATTGTTAAACAAGACCATTGTTTAGTTCCTGAATGAAGTCCAGCTAAGGGCAAAATTCTTCCAGAAGATTAACTCCATCATTTAAGTAGATTTGAAATTCTACCAACAGAATCAAATAGCCCAGTCACAAGTGTTAAGATATCATGTCGCTCCCCCAAGATTCCTTGTGCCAGATCCATTAATTTGGTGCTTGAAGACAAACTATGAGAGCTTTTGTCACTTAGAAGTCTCTGTTCTCCCCAGTGCCCACCGTCCCTACAGGATTGAGTGTCTGCCTTGACTTCTTGCTCAGTGGGCTGCTGTGTTGACCATACTTTTAGATACTACCAGCTCCTCTAATTTTTCAGTTCCATCACACAGTGATGCTGAGGACCTGACAGAGTGGCTGATGACAGGCACCAAAGTCTAGCGACAAAGGTCCAATAGAGCCAGGGGCAAAGAATTATGGAAAGTGAAAGTAAAAGAAATGGAGGGATGGAGAAACTGAAGGGAAACTCGTATCTCGAGTTGACTTTTAGTTTCATAACTACTATCCAATATCAGACTGAACTTCAATAGTAACTTTTACAATTTATGATATGCTCTGACTTTTATTCAGAAAAGCACACACATTTCTGTATTTGAAAATGTCAAAGAATCACTATGAAATTAGTTCTAATCAGATCCTTGCCATTAGTGAAGTGTGAATTCAGCAGCATTCAGAGGAAATGGCTTTAGGAACATAAAAGTTAATCTATCATGCTAGAAGATCATTGAAAACACTATTTTATAAGCCAAATTGATGGCAGCTATATTAACCAAAATACATTTGCAAAGGAAATTTTTAAGAAGTATATCTTTATTTCCATTAGATGAAAGTACGTGCGTGTCTCCACTCATATATAAGCAGTTAGAATTACAGAATATTTTATAGTTGGGAAGGACTTAATTATGAAGTCTAACACTTTCACTTTATAGATGAAGATACCAAGGACTGGTAAAGGCGGACTAAATACCATGTCTTGCATTGAGTTAGTGGCATTGCCAGCTCCAGAGCTCTTGTCCTATGCTATTTCTTTTCTATAACAATCTATTGAAATTCTTCTCTGTGCAATGGAGCCATGACAAATGAAAGGGCACAGTTCTTCTCCAAAAGACCACGGTACAAATGGAAACTCATACGTGCAAATAACACAACAAAAATATCAGCTGTTTCAGTTTGGGGTTATCAAACCTCCCTTAATATTTCTGTTATTGGCTTAAGCTCCCATCCTGGGGATGTTGGAAAACACCACCTCCCTTCTCATCTAGTCACTTCCTCGGAGGTTCATCCTTCTCCTACTGGCTTTTTGCTCCCCTTTCTTGCTTTGGACTTATTCTTATACTCATGTTTCATTTTTTTTGTGACCAAATCATTCTAAAAGGGAATACTGATAATTTATCTCAGGTTTCCCAAAGCACCCACAAATACAGGCCTTAGTATCTAACTCAGTTTCCTTTAAATATTGTTATATTCAATGGGTATTAAATCAGAGCTGTAGCCCTTAGAATTTTTGGTTGTAAACAAAAGAAAAAGAATCTCTCAATTATCCTCATTTTTTTTTTTTTTAGCGAACAGTTATTGATCCAGGCATTGGGGAATTACCAGTGGAAAAAATAGTGAGAACTCCCTACTGTCATGGAGATAAACTCTTCTTAGGAGATAGAAATGATAGGCAAGTAAATAATTACGTCTATGCAGTGATCAAAGAATGGCAAAATGTATATTTATCTTTTTAGATAAGGGAGTAAGGGAAGACCTCACAGAGAAGGTGATTTAAGAGAAACCCAATCAATGTGGGAGTTTTGATCTTCGCTGTTTCCAACCTAGACCTCTTCACCTCTCCTTAGGCACTCAGGTGGTTCCTGATCCCAGGCGGTCACAATATTGATGCTCAACTTAGTTTGGATGCACAATGGGCATAGGGCACTGCAGTCCAGAATTCTTAGGTTCAAGCAATCCTTCTGCCTCAGTCTCTCAAGACTAGCAGAGGCTACAGGTGCCAGATATAGTAAGGAAGTAAAAATCCCACCAAGTGGGAGAAGAAATATCTGCTTGGATCACAAATTTTTACTCATAATACAAAAATTTTAAAAAGACACAGTATGCTCAATGAGGGCAAACAACCCAGTTAAAACCATTTGAACAGACACTTGATCAAAGAAGACATACAAAGATCCAATAAGTATTTGGAAAAATAATATGCAACATTCTAATTAATTCTGGAAAAGCACGTTATATGAAGATTGAGAAATGACCATACACTCACTGGAATTGCTAATACTCAAGAAAAACTTACACTGTAAACTGTTGGAGGAGATTTTTGTGGAAACCCAGCTTCTTCTGCATTGCTGGTAGGGCTAGAAGATGGTTTAACTTTGGAAAACAGTTTGGTGAGTATAAATATGTACATATGAGGAATGTATATGTGTCTTTATGGCATGATCAGAAATTGTATTCTTACATATTATTAACTATGAAAACCTACATTCACAGAATGACTTTTACACACGTTAGTAGCAGTTTTCTTTTTAATAACTAAAAACTGGGGAAAAGCCCCAAATGTTTGACAAGAAGATAATGGATAGTGAATAGTGGTATATCCATACAATGAAATAATATCTGACAATAAAAAAAGGAACTATTGATACAAAAAATAGAAAGTCGAAAATAAATTTAAAAAATAAGAGAAATAAAAAAAAAAGAGAGAGAGAGAGAGAAACCTAAAGGAAGTGAGGACATGATGTAGACATCTGAAGTTGTAGGTAAAGGAAACAGCAAATGCCTCCAAAAATGTCAGGAAAAGTGCTGACTGGATTAAGCCTAGATTGCTTTCAACCGCGTCTTTATCTAATGGATGTTATGACATTATCTGAGTGTTCAGGCCAATTTCCTATGAAAGTTTGATCTTATCAAAACCAAATCATTGCTAAGTAATCAGTGAAGAGTGGAAGCGATAGGCAGACACGGTGTTCATAGAAATGCATGGAGGAGAAAATGACTTAAAATTAGATATCAGAGCAAGTCTTTCTACAAGCTCTTTGGAAGTTTGTAGGCTGAGGACTCCTCAGTGGATGGTTTTACTATTAAGATTCTCCAACTAAAAAGGAGATCTTTACATTTCATGACTTTCTCTCCCTCAAAATCTTTCTCAAATTTCCTCTTCATCCTACTTTTCAGTTTCTTAAGCCTCTCTTACCACCAGAAAATTCAAAATTCCCATCACTTGTCAATGTATAGTGCAGAGCAATTAGCTTCAAGTCAATTTTGCATGCATACAAACTCATGAAGGTGGCCCATTAAATGAGAAACCGTTCACTCCAGGTATGAACCTCTTATAAGAACAGAACCAAAAGAGTTGTCGAAATTTTTGTCCTATTTCTTTAAGCATCTATAAATTTTTATGCTTCCTCTCTGTACAGGAGAGGGAACTATATAGATTTTTTTAAGAAGATACAAATTATCTTCAGAAAACAGAAGCAGAAGATAGAAAGCCAGAACGATGTATGTTGAGAGTTTTTTTGTTTTAAATAGATGTTTTCCCCATCCTACAATAGTTATTCAGGGAATCAAGAACTCTGATCTAAAAGCTAAGCAGAACAAGCATCTAATTCTGCCCAGCACGGTAGTAAGAAGGGGGATTGAGTTTCTATAGATAATGCTGAAGCCACTGAAAGTTTCCAACACACAAAATTATATTTTAGAAAGACAACTCTAGAAGTTAAGGAAGAAGCAATTGGGAAGATTATTTGAGTAAACCCAGATGCCATGTTGTCAATTAGGAATCTAGAGCAACAGCCTTCTAAAGACAGAGTGAGGAAATGACCCAAAGCAGTGACAGAAAGTTTTGGAAAGAGCGTCCAGTTCAAACAGAGGTAATAAGTTAAATTATTATAGTTCCTCCCTCACATTTTATATAGAACTCACTGTAGCAAAATAGGGTGATATCTTGGAAAATGTAAAGATTTAACAATTTGTTATTTTTGCCACATCCTTTTGCATTTTGTTGTTTTGCCAATATAGTTTTACTTCTTCCATAAACACCACCTGAATTTTACTTTGAGAGCAGTGTCTCTCATTAGGTCTAGTCTTGTTAGAAGGTCAGTCAAAAGGATCTGAATCCCTTCATGTTCTCTATTTAGACCAATGAAGCAAGTCATTACTGGAGTTTGTGACGGGGCAAAGGAAAAAAAAGAAAGGAAGAAGAAAAAGACTGAGAGGATCGAGTCTGTTTTAACCCATAAGCCGCACCTGATCAGATTCTTTGCTGTTGCTACTAGAATTCCAGAAACCATTCAGATTCTATTCATTTAGGTTTTTCAGGTTGCTTTTTTTAAGGAAGCTAACCTTATATTTTTGTGTATCTTCCGAGAAATTGTTTTCTTTCTACTGCAGCTAGAGTGGACTTATATTCCTTATAACCGCAGCAACCTAAATAATATGAAAGTTTTATAAGAAATGAGCCAAGACAGAGCAGGATAAGAATTCAGGTCTCTTAATAGTCCACCTAGGGGCTTTTCTACCATATCATGCTATCTCTAAACATTGAACCAGAGAAAATGTTTTTCAAATATGAGAATGATAACGTCTAATGGACATAGGTTCTTGAACATTAGAACAAAGAAGATACATAGTAACATTGGGGTCCAGGCTTTGCCCATATTATTACAGAATATCAAGAAAAGCAGTGGCTACCAGCCCGCTGGATTAAGTCTCGACCAGAGCAGGAAAGTTTACCAGCACCTTAAACAAGTTTGTTTTCACTAACCTTTCTTCTACAGGACCTTAGTTTAGGCAGTTTCATAGTGGAGAAATCCTGGATCAAACTCTGCGGGAACTCGTGCCGCCCAGCCTCAGCAGGAAGCAGTTAAGAGCGGTCAGCACCCCTTCTCCCTTGCCTCTTCAGAAATGTCTTTAATACACTGGAGGGGGAAAATATAGGAGATGCCAACATCGGAGCAAGATGATCTGTAGCTGAGGCATGGACCTCA
>CAUYQV010040046.1:0-56309 GCA_963574575.1 Galagoides demidoff
TTAACTAAAGTATCATAAGAGTTGAAAATCAAGCATCCCAAGTACTCAATATTAAGTCAAAGACTTGTAGATTAACAATAATGTGCACCTATTCAATTCAATCAAATCCTAGAAGCAGGAAGAGGGCTTTGGTAAGTGCCCACCTAACAGGTACAATGAGCAGGTATATGGCACACTTCCCAACTACAACTTGGAGTTTACCTTACAAACACAAACAATGTAACCTAATTGTATATACCCTCAAATTAACCTAAAAATACATATAAATATTTACCTACTTTCTTACAAAATAAAGAAAAAACAAATAAGAATAAAAGAAAAAAGAAAGAAAGAAAAAATCCAGGAGAGGAATGGTGGTAACTTTGATCTGAATTGTATCAGTGGAGGGAGTGATTAGAGGTCAGATTCTGAATTTTTATTTATAGGTAAGACTGGCAGGATTTGCTGTTCTTTAGCTTGGACAATACATATCAGTGCTTTTCTTCTGTGAGTTCTCTTTGTGGAGAGAACAGTTATGAGCTTCTTCTAGCCAAGACTTGCAAATCTAAAGCACAGCACTCAGAGTTATGTGACCCTGGAAACAAGTGCAAAATATGCAGTAGCTGAAATTGCCTTACATGATGGCAGTCTACCCTGTGGAGTTCAGCCTTCCAGGATATCTTGAGAGCGCATGAGCAGTTCTAAGGAGCCACCTGCTAACAATTGCAAGAGCCAGACTAGTTTCAAGAGCCAATGCTGGAAATAACACAAGCTAACATTTTCCTCTAGTTCCTGTGCAGCTTAAGAGTTCAAATTTGTCTTATAAATCTTTTGAGGGGGTCCTTTAAGCTACAGGAGATTTTTAGTTGAAGGCACAATCCTTTGCAAATAAAGTTGGATTCAGAGATACATTTTAAAGAGAGAATTGCCTTTGAACCATCTTCACAGTCAGAAAATTCTCTTCTCTTTAGATCCTTTTTTTCAAGTTTATACTCAATCACCTTCACGTTTATCTTAGCCTTACCTAGCTGCAGTTCCTAGTTAACTATTTCCTCATAACTTACTGTATTTTATAGAGTACTCTAAAGACCCAAATCTCATTTGATCTGGAAAGAAGTACCAGAAGTGGCATTTTTTTTGAGGTGGGGGGACGGGTAACTTTGCCCACAAATTTACCACTTCCATGCAAGTGGAAGCATGGTTCTATTGAGCACATCAGTTGCTAAATCTAAACAACTATTTATTTACTAACAAATGTTTATTGTGTGTTTACCATGATCAAACCCCATGCTGGATGTGAGGTCATAGCTATAATGAGATAGTCAAGAAAAGGATTCATAAAAAATGATTTGTTGGGGAGTATTCCTGGGAGTATTTTAATGGAGTGGGAAGGCAGGATGGGGAGAAGGCTCAGAAATTTTATAGTATCAAAGTCCACAGTGGATAACTTTGCAACAAGTCCATAGGGAACATTGGGAGATGGTAGATTATACCTCAGAATTGTCCTGACTTTGGAGCAAGAAAACTATTCCTGGAAGAACATAAATTCCAAGGCACACCATCTTTCCCATTGAGGCAGGTAGAGTGGGTTCCAGAAGCCTAAAGGGAGCAGTGCTTGATGATGGGAATAAAAGAACTTCTGGAAGCCTGTGAGCATGAACATGGAAAAATGATCAAAGTGAATATGAGAAGATCACTGGCAGTGTCGTCTTCAGACTAGCCAGAGTGCCAGATTCAGTACTAGCCAGTGTACCACTTAGACCCATTATTACTGACATTGAATTTACTTCAGTGCTGAGGCACAGTGTGCTGTGCAGATAGACCCAATGTAGAATATATCCATTTTTGAAAGACTCACTACCCTTCTCAGCATGAAAGGGGGCTGATGTAACAAACATATGAGGTGTTACCAGGAATCCCCCAAGAGACTGAGAAAGAGGTGCTGGTACAATGGAGGTGAATAATGTGGGAGCCTGGTACACCTGTTTGGGTTACTTGTGTTATTTGGACATGCTCAAAGTCAAGCCTGGATGTATGATGAAATATTGCTTACCCGTTAAACCTTATGACTTGGTGGGTGCACCAGCATCTAGTAACTTCTGAAAACCTCTGGTTGCATCTCACCAGTATCCTAGTGATATGTATGAACTTGTTTTCAAGTGGGATGAAAACAAGATTCACTCTGCTGTGAATATGCTAGGTATGCTTTAGACCCTTAGAACCCATACTAGGACTCTTCATTTGAGACTTTTCGGAGAATCCATGCAGCATATTTACTATGGATATCTTCAGCACCATGGGAACTGTGGCTTATATGGCCCATGTGGTAGAGTCATTTATAATGCAGCCAAAACCTAATACAATGCCCTGTCTTGATCTGATAGCTGTCATAATGACATAATAAAAGAATTAGGCTAACTTTACCAAGTGGAAATCCTATACAGGGTTACCAACCACTGTTCTTTCTCAGTGGCAGGAGGAGGAGGTATAGGTGTAATAACTTGTTCTTTATCTCTTAGAAAGGGTCCTTGGCATGACCCAAATCAACGAAAGCCTAAAACTTCACTGATGTGGCAGGGCCCTAAATCTTAGTAGGTTTTATGTCTTACAATTAATTGTGTTATTCAGTGGCCACACTAGCAAAATAAATGAGGATTATACTGAAGATCACTGTCTCTGCACACTCCAAGTTTTTGTGTGAATCACTTTGTGCTCTCTACAGTTCCATCTAGACTTATTAGACAGTTTCAGGGGCTTGAACTTGGCTTTTTCTACTATGATAGTCCTTACCATTGGTCAAGGAAAATCTCATTGGCTGGGTTTGTAGGGCCTTGGAAACACTGTGAGAAAAACTTGGGTCAGGACTCCACTGGTTGTTCGGTCTCTATTGTCATAAGGATACCATGATGATATTTTGAAAATTTCTGGAATCAATGTTAGTTCAGACTTTGCACCTAACAGTACAAGGAAAATGTAAATATCCTTTTTTTCTCAGCAAAAAGTTATTTGGGTAAATGTCACAGATGCCTTTTGGGGAGACTGTGAGAGTCAGTGCTGTGCATCCTTTCCAGGACATTACAGCATCCATTTTTCTGGTAGGTTTGACCGTCCCTTTGAACAATGGACAGTGCCTGACACTGGCTGAAGCCAGGAGAATAGGCAGTGACGGGTCCATTTGTACAGCTGACATAAGTTCTCCGTTCATCTGTTGCCCATTTAAAAGATTTGATGATCTAAATGCCCTTGTTGTCTGTCCATCTATTTTGTTTAAGAAACACCGTGGTTGATTAGTTATCACCATGGATACTTGCAGCTATTTGATGCATATTCTGGTAGCTCTGTCTACATTGCCCCTGGTGATTAAGTGCTGCCATCTGGTCTCTGCCATTTCAAATTCTACCTTCCCCACCGATACAAGGAAGTCAATTCCATAACAGCATCTCCTACCATCAATCTAGCCAAATAAGAACAATCACAAATGGGCTTATTGATGAGGCCAGTGTTTTTCTCACTAGTGTGCTCCTTAACACTTGATGTCTTCTGGGAATTTTCAAGGAACATGGCCACCTGGCAATTCTTAAGTCTTATGTGACAAGCTTGCCCGCCTCTCTGAGCCTGCTAATCTTGTTCTCAATACTCTGCCCAGGTGTACTTTCCACCACAATTAATGAAAGTAGTTGTTTTTTTCCAAGTTTCTGGGAAGAAACCAAATAAGATTTATTTGGGACTGGCTGAAGATATCTCTTTCAGGGTTTGAGTTTTAGCAGCATTTCCACATATTTAAAAATTCTTACCCATCCAGCCTTACAGTTTAGCTTTTTCAGTTTAGCACCTTCAGTAACCACTTCTAGGGATATTCTTCCAATTCCTGCTAGCAACTATTAGCCATATTCTGCATCTCCTTCGGCAAGTAATTCCTTTCCTGCCTTAGCAGAAGTAGTATTTTCCTAATCAGATAATGCTTGAGTAGTAGGCAGGAACGGTGGCACAGAACCATCTTAAGAGGCAAGTGTAATCTTGCAAAGTATTACTTCAGTTGAGGCTTCTGCACAGTCTTCAGGCAAGAGGAAGCTGACGATCTCTGGTTAGGATCGAGGTGCTCTTCCAGGCACAGGGTTTCGCTGCACTGGGAGTTCATCAACTTTGTGTGTGTCCCAGGTATTTCCATCCCACGTCTCCAGATCCTACTCCTTCTCTATCAAGATCCTATCTGTAGCAGAAAAACCTTGTCAAGGTACAAATCAGCCTTCTTTGCAGCTGTGCTACACCCTCCCAAGTGCTGGTCTTGGTCTTCCACACAGTCCTACTTGCAGATATAATAATGATGTTCTTTTAAATGTTGCTATGGAGAACATGTCATTGTCGTAACATGTGTTCTGAGTTGGAATTGGCTGACTTAAACTTGTCATTTTCTTTCTTCAATTTATTGATGGTACTTATTAACAGCCCAGGATTCCATAGACCTTATACTTACCCTCACCAACACATGAATGCTAGAGATGTATACAATCCAGTATATCCTTTTCATTTCACGTTCCATCCAATTCACCATACATGAAAGTGTAAGCAATCGTCTTGTTTTTTGTCACTTTACTCATCACAATGGAGTTTTTATTAACATAGAGTCAGTGAGTCATTCAACTCTAGAATCCTGTACTGACAATCAGTTTCCAGAATTATTTCTAGTGCCAAATTTCTTAGGCTGAATTTTGTAGGAGCAAATACTGTGATAAGGACTTGTGTGAAAGTGATTTATGGGGGGAGCTGGAGTATTTATACCTCTGAAACTCTGAGTCATTGGGGACAACAGTTGTCTCCACTGGCAAATAAATTCCCAGACAGTTCCAGTTCTTTGTGTGCAGAGGCAAAGGGTCCAGGCATCCTGAAGTCAGTTCTCTGACAAGGAGATGTGGTTACTGCCTACTAAGGGTGAGAAACCGTGGTGGACATAGCTAGTATGTGTAAAATGTAGAGTTACACAGGATTTGGGAGGAGCACCACAGTGTCTTCTAGAGGGGTGATAATGGCAGACAATCAATCATTATCAGAGGGAATGATATCTTTTGATAATACTGGACAACACAGATAGTACCCTTACCGTACTATATCCTAGAGATTAGTCTCTGGAGTAGATTTCTAATTGTCTCACAATTACCAGATGATCTGTCTCACTATGGTTTGTCTCACTGGTACTTAAACCCTTCTTTTCCCTCCATTTCATCCTCTTCCTTTCTCATTAATGAACTCAATAAAGAAACTTAGGAAATGAGCAATCAGTGACCATATTGTGAACACTTATAGTGTCCTTCTTCTGTCTTAGTCTATTTTGTGTTGCTATAACAGAATACCACAGACTAGATAATTTATAAAGAAAAGGAATTTATTTCTTACACTTCTAGAGGCTGAGAAGTGCAAGGTCAAGGGACTCGCATCTAGTGAGGGCCTTTATTCTGTGTCATCCTCTGTGGGAAGGCAGAAGGGCAAGAGAGTGAGAGCAAGAGGCCAGACTCACTTTTGTAATAAGCCCACTCTTGCAATGACTAACCCACTCCTGAGATAATGTTAACCCATTCACAAGAGCAGAGATTTATAACCTCATCACCTCTTAAAGGTCCCACCACCTCTCACTACTGTTGCTTTGAGGATTAGGTTCTTAGCACATGAACTCTCTGGGGGATACATTCAAATAATAGCAACCTCTTAAATTTTCCTGCATATACATTTTCAGCAATTTTATTCTTTAAAGTATTTTTCTCAAGAATGGGAGAAAAAGTATCCAATGTACTCAGTACTTCTATGAAACCAACTTATATTTACTCACACTTTCTTATGAAAGATAGAACACAACTATAACCCAGGATGAAGGAGAGAAATGGAGTGGGAAGGGACGGGAGGGGGCAGGTTTGATAGGGAGGTTAAAAGGCGGGACCACCTGTGGAGCATATTGCAAGGGTACAAGTCAAATCTGTCAAGTGTAGGACATAAATGTCTTAACACAATAATCAAGTAAATGAGGTGAAAGCTATGTTGATTGGTTTGATGTAAGCATGTCAGATTGTATAAAAAAATCAACACATTGTACCCCACATATGCATAAATGTATTCATGATCTATACGTATATGACTTAATAAAAAAAAAAAGAGCACATACAGATAGTTAACAAACATGTGAATAAATGTTCAGCATCACCAATCATGAGAGAAATGCAAATAGAAACCACAATGAGATACCACTTTATACCATGTACCGGTCAGAATGGTATTACTGATAAGTCAAAAATAATCAATGTTGGTAAGGATGCAGAAAGGGAATCCTAGTATGCTATTCTTGGGAGTGTAACTACAACTATGACTTCTATGGAAAAAAGTATAGCGATACCTCAAAGATCTCCATTGGATCCAACAATCCCACTACTGGGAATTTACCCAAAGTGGGGAAAATCATTGTATTAAAAAGATATCTGAACTCCTATTTTTATTGTAGCACTATTCACAATAGCAGATATGGAATCAACCTAAGTGTTCATCAACAGATGAATGCATGAAGAAAATGTGGTATATAAATACATCATGAAATATTACTCAACTATAAAAAGGAAAGAAATCTTGGCATTTGCAGCAACACGAATGGAACTGGAGGCCATTGTCTTACGTGATATAACTCAGAAACAAAAAGTCAAATATTGCATGTTCTCACATATAAGTGACAGCTAAATAATGTGTGCACACAGACATAGAAAGTAGAAAAACAGATACTGGATACTCAGGAGGGTGGGAGGGTGAGAGGGTCAGGGGCAGTGGGATAAGTAATTATCTAATGGGTACCATGAACATTAATCTGGTGATGACCATATGAAAAGCCCAGACTTTACCATTCTGCAATATATCCATTTAATAAAACTGTACTTATACCCCCCAAATCTATAAAAATGATTTTAAAAGGTATTTTCAAATAGTTTTCTTTCTTTGAAAGAAATTTTAACACTGTAGATGCAAATTATTCAGAAAAAAATATATCGAGCTCTTTATATATACCTGACAATGTCCTGCCACTGAGGTTATAGTAATGAACCAAAAGGCAAAAATACTTGTCTTGTAGTTTGCGGGGAATGATGCTAAACTAATATTATCATGGAGAGGGGGATGGGGAGTACTTCATGCATGTGTGTTTGTGTGTGTGCTGTTTTCAGAGGGTGACCAGGGGTTCTTGAGAAGAGGGCGGCAGGAATGTACTATGCAGGGGGAGTAGTCAAAAACCTGAGGTAAAAGTGTGTTTGATGGGCTCAAGATAGAGCTTGAAATTGAAATTGTTGCCTCAAATGAAGCAGGCCAAGAAAGTTGAAATGATAGCAGTTGTGACTAAAGTGTAGTGTGGGTAGCTGAATAACCAGGGTCTGGGGAACCATTTTAAGGGCTTTGATTTTTTTTTTTTCTGAGATGAGAGGTCATGGGAAAATTTGAAGAAGGGGAGTGTCATGTTCTGACTCACATTTTAAAAGACTCACTCTTATTGCTTTGTGAAAAAGAGACTCCAGGGAGCAGAGGCAGAAATACGGAGACTAGACAGGATGCAGTTGCAATAATCGTGGGGAGATTAGGATGACGGCAGTGGCACAGTGAAGACAGAACAGATTCTCAAAAAAATAAAAAAGTATATCTTTGCAAGAAATATTAATAACATTTGATGATAAATTTTATGAATTTGGTATGGAGTTTATAACTTGACTAGTAGGAATATTTCATATTTTTCTATTTATCTCTAATTCCTTTCCTTCTAATATCGTGTCATTTGAACTTTAGGGAAAAATTTCTTCATGGGTAATTGGATTACAGAGAGGAATGCTAACACTACAGATGTTTCCGTGGGTTCCTGATAAATCACAGTAACAGATTAATGACACAAATGTAATTTTATTCATGCTGAGGACTATAAATAAATAAGACTTATCCCTGGCTTAGATGAGACACATGGGTCACTGTGAAAGTTTCGAGACAGACTGTGTTATGGTCCATTATTTTGCTTCCACCAAACACAGTCACCAGCATCCTTTCTGATTCACCTGTGCAAGTGTCAACATGCTCGGCTTGTTGATGTTGCTGGGAGGGCTTCCTTTGTTTCAGTCCACGTGGATTCATATTTCTTGATTTTTGTGTGTCTCAAAACTTTCATAATGACCCATGTAGTGTACTCTGGCAATGATGAATACGTAAGGTTAAGGTATGTGGTATATGTCATAATGTATCTGGAGAGAAGATTTCATATATGAAACATTTATGGAAAACTCATCTACATACACACAGACACTCCCTAAGTGATTTTCCCAACTCTAAGTACAATATCAATTCAGACTTAAGAATAAAATCAATCTGGATTTAAGTCAGTCACTGCAAGACTTACCAACAAGTACTTTAGAGTCAGCTTTCACGGTAATGCAGTATAAGCAACAGGAAGAAGAATCAATGAAAGAAAGTTAGGAGTAGAAATAGTCAGAGCTTATAATGGGACAGAGATTGGCCTGATACGAATGAAGGAACAATAATAAAAATCAGTATGAAAGAATTTTCTTGAGGAATACATTTGTGTACAAAATATTAGATTTTTAGATATTTTTCCCCTAGGACTTTTTGAATAACTCAGTGATTCTTAGTCTGTTTTGGTTTGTATACATTTTGAAAATTAAATATGTGGTAGAAAATGCACATTCTTGCAAAATTTAACATGACATTTCAGAATGTTCATAGATATTCCGGAGTGAAAGGGGTCCATGGAACTCATTGGTTCTACCACCAAGGAACATCCATACTTTAATATTCTCTTTTCTCTGAAACATTGTAACCAAACCTTGCCAAAATTAGAACATCAGAGATCCAATGGAAAGTCACAAAATGGATTAACCCTGGAACCAGAGAATGATGAGTGACCAAGTTGTTTCGGTCTGTGTGCAGTTAAGAGAGAAAATGGTGCGGTTTCTCAGCACATCCCCATCCAGCCTGGGTGGGATTGTAGGGGGTGCAGAATGCATCGTTATCCAGGCCTCAGTGCAGTCCACTCAGTGAAATATGCTTACCTTGGTGTGGAGATGAGGAAGGACACTTGAGGAAAGATCCATCAATGAACAATTTTAAGGGATAAGCTAAGAAATGAAATTCAGCTTTTCTGCACCATAGAATTCTGCAAGTAATCACCAGAGGAGTCAGGCTATGGGCAGTGAGGTTAGCAAGTCAATGTTTTTTTTGTCTAGTAAATTACATACTACATGTGAGCTGTTTATTTATTTACCTATTCCAGGATGATTAAAATGCATCCTTTGTTGAGCTCTCTCTGGGCACAGGCACAAAATAATAATGGCTTGGTAAGCTGTGTGCTCTGGAAACCCTGCAAGCAAGCAGATTCAGGTAGAATTGATGCCGCTGAACTGGTAGCTGTCAGTGAAGTGCGGGCTGACCTCCAAGGGTGTAAGTGTCTCCGTAGCAAAGCACTTTGTGAGCAAAGTGAGATGAACAGCAATTATCTCTTTCAGAATAGCAGTCTTGGGGACAGTCATTTTCTTTCCCTGATTTCTGGATTGAAAGCTGTACTGCACATTTTCGGGAGTTGCCTTGGGTTTTATGCAGTGTATTATACTTGCGCAGGGCACCTTGTGTAGGAATCCAGATGGCAGGCAGGCGAAATCATTCTGAGCTAACACAAAGCAGTGGACTGCATTGATTTGCCTAACACCTTAAAGTCAAGAGAAAAGACATGGAGGCTGTGCCCATGTTGTTGACAGTGGCACATGCATAAAAGGGTTAAAAAGCATCGTCTTGGAAATCAGAGAGGTTTACATTCTGTTCTGGGCTTGACGTCCTACCAGTTACATACTAGTATGGGCTTCTTGACTTCGCTTCTTAATCTTGAAAATGGAGATGATAATAGTATTCTATTCCTAAGGTTGTTCTGAGGATAAAACATTTATATCAATTATATCTAAGGCTGTTAGCAGAGAGCTTAATACATGGTGAGCTTGATACTGGAATTTCGTATTCTCTCCTGGCTGGCTTGCCAAATCTGATACCAGAGTTTCAGGTTCTTGGTCTCAGTGCTTTGAAGAATAAATCTGTGGACCACAGATCAGTGGTAAGACAGAATTTATTTACAGAAAAGAATACAAAAACACTAAAGCTCCAGGTAGGGAGAGAAAACCCAAGTTGGGAGAGAAATGTTCTCTCTGTGTCTCTCTCCCCTGGCTCTTTGTCTAGGGGTATATATATATAGGTGCATGGGTTCCTTCTATATGAGGCCAGGAAATGAATGGACACAGTCCCTTCTGCTGGGGCAAGGTGAATGAATGTATTAATGAATGGACGCAGTCTTTTCCCCTGGGGCAAGGTGAATGAATGGATTAATGAATGGACACAGTCCCTTCTGCAAGGTTAATGAATGAACATAGCCCATTCACGGAATTGAGGCCTAGTAAACTTACATGAAATTGACCAAGGCATAGGAAATGGGGGGTTCCTTATTCAGTCATAAGTGCAAAGGGAAGGAGACACCAAGGGCTAGTGTCTCCCCAGCAGTTGTTTGGTCCCTTTGGCTATTGGAACTTCTGGTGGGGGTGGGGGTGGGAGGTTCCTCCCCCCCCACGTGGGAGGCTCCTCCCCCCCCACGTGGGAGGCTCCCCCCACCTTGCCTACACTCCAGCCCTCCCTCTGGTTCCTCTGCTGGCTGCTGCACCAACACTGCCAAGGCGGAGATGGCAGGTCTTGGTGCCACCTGTCCTGTATCAAGCTCTCAATATATGTGACTTTTATTGTTGGTCTGACCTTGGACTTATCTCTGCTGTGGCCACTGCCTGCCCTGTCTCATGATTTTCTGTCTCTGTAGATAGGCTGTGCAGAACTCATCCCCACTCTCTGGGCAGCTCTTGTGGCGGTGGGGATTTCACTCCTGCTGCCAAACTGTGCATATAGGTGAGAGAAGAAAATCATAATGCATCACCAGGGCTTCATGGAGGCAGGTGCATATCTCATTTAGTCTCTCAAGTGGCAACTTGGATCAATTTTCCCCATGCAAATGGCACCAGAAACATTTTGATACACATTTTTTTCTATGTGTGAATAAATTTAGTAAATCACAGTCATATTGTCTATACTGGCTAGGAATTTACTTCCTTTCATTTAAAAATTGTGAGCTTCTTCCAATGTTGTCATGAAATATTCCTTCAACATAATTTAAAAATGAGTTGTCCTGTTGTATTTTTTTTTTTTTTTTTCTGAAAAGGAGACATCTTTATTTTAAAGTAGCATACAACAAAACAGTCCCTCATCTTGCTCCTCAAAAATATTTGCTCCTAAGAGTTTCATTTTATCTTTCAAGATGCTTTTACAAATGTAAACCTATACTGTATACATGGTTTTAAAACTTGGTAAAATATTGTGACTGTCTTTTCACATCAATATTAAAAAAAAAAAGGCTATTGTGGGGGAAAAGCTAAATAGTATTCCATCTCATGGATCTAACCTTAAACCCTTTATTATTAGATACTTTGATTATTTTCATTTTGCTTTATTATGCAACATTCAATGAACATCTTTATATAGCATACTTATTTACTCATGTTCTTAATATTTCAGATAAATGATGTGAAATGGAGTTGCAGGATCAACTGGTTAGGCACATTTTGGATGTTGGTGCAAAGAGCCCTCCAGAAATGTTGAATATTTTACATTCCCTTTCAAAATGTATGAGATGTTTTATTTCCTCATATCTTTCTCAGAAGTGGACTAGTGTGTTTGTTTTTTATTTTTAATTTCTTGCTAAATTTGATATATCTTTATAAGCTATCCTAAGTCCTTATTGCAATTCAATAGTTTGTTAATTAGAGCCAAATATTTGACAAAACAATGAAACTTATTTGTTCTTCTTTATAGGGTTTCCTCTTGCTTCATCAGCCATGTGGCAATATTTTCTAATTCCAGGCCACTGACAAAAATATCAAAGTTGTAAACTTTTCTGATACGATGGCTAAATTTCTCAATAATTATTTATTCTATGTCTGTAATAGGCAAAAGGTCCCATACTAGAGGAACCAACTTAGGAACCTGGCTTCCATTAAGTATTATGAGTCATTTTAACATGTGAGGATAAGTGAGAGATTGTCTCATTGGGTTAATTTTCAAGGACTTTAGTGAAGACTCTAGGAAAACTTGAGGGCTCAGTTATTCCTTCTAGACATGCTATGTAAGATGCATTTATTTTGTCTGCTTCTATACTTATCTAGAGACCTCATTATCTGAGAATGTGCCATGGCTCTGTGGCTTGAAGTCCTGAGGGAAATATTTTCACCCACCATCATATCAGCCTCTCAGTTTTGAAAGTGAAATGTGAATCACAAATTTATGCTCTCATTTTGAATTTGTAAAAAGATAGTGCAGAGATAAAATGGAAAAAAAAAAAGTAAGTGGATGAAAAAGCTTTTGCCCTTATCTCCAGCATGTTAAGAGAGGTGCAAGGTTTCAGCACTGTTGTAAGGAGTTGACATGTTCAAATTACAGAAAAGTCTGTTCAGTAAGAAGAGCATTTTAATAATTCCAGGCATCAGATGAGTATAGAGAGTAGATGAAAATGCTCTACAAGTGCTCGTGAAAGATATCATTTGATAACATACAATGTCAGCACTCAATTAAAGGTTACCCCAGTCATTACAGAATAGAAGCTAATTGTGATGTGTGACAGATTGCTGAGGACAAACTAGTTAGAAGTGTTTATTCTACCTCCCTCTTTCCCCTTCGTTCCTTCGTTCCTTCCTTCCTTCCTTTCCTCCCTCCCTCCTTCCTTTTTCCCTCCTACCCTCCCTCCCTTCCTCACTTCAGATAAATTCATGTTTGTCAGTTATGACATCAAAATCTTATTTTCATATTTTCACATTTTGGAAGAGCTGTGGAAAACATTTTCTCTTCAGGGTTGAGAAAAAAGAACCAATTCTGACATACAATTATATCAGCATGTGTATAATGTAATACGATACCATTGTGTTTATACTAATGGATGGCATTTATCACATCATGCTTTCCACTGGGTTGTCTCCTTTGGGCAGGAACAGTATTTTATTCCTCTTTTTATCTCCTAGGAGCACCTTGGATAGACCAAGGCATCAATAAATTATTTAAGAAATATGTTTAATGGTTGCATGATTTATAAATTGAAAACAATATAGCAAGTAGAAGGCTGTCTGTAGATTAAAAGAATTGGTGATTAATGAGGAGAACTACTTTAGAAAAAAAAGGATGTTGGTAGCAAGAATAGCAAGAATGTACAGGGAAATAAAAACATTGTTAAGTGGGAGAATGAAGTTGGAGTAAAAGAATTTAAACTTGATGGTTCTTAGAAGGGAGATTAGGTGAGAGTAGGGACCACTACAATGACAATGGGATCCTTAAAATACTAGTGTCTTCTTTGATATGATAGAAGATGAGAGATTGATCTTTCATTCATTTTTTTACCTTCAGGGGCATTTCAATATGCAAAAGTTTCTCTTGGTATATTAGTCGGGGTTTTCCACAGAGGCAGAGCAAAAGGATTTATAGATACAGATATAGATATATAAGAAGAGATTTATTAGAGGACTTGGCTTACATGACTATTGAGGCTGAGAAGTCCTATGGCAGGCCATCTGTAAGCCTAAGACCCTGGGATGCTTATAGTGTGACTCAGGTGAGTTGGAAAGCCTCAGAACTACAGAAGGTGGTGGTGTAACTCTCAGTTGAAGGCTGAAGATGTGAGACCTAGAGGTTAGATGTTGTAATTTCCCACTGACCTTAATCACAGGGTACAATAATGCTAAGAGACGCCCTAAGGGAACGACTCTTTTCCAGACATATGTTTTCTTACCTTCACTGTGGCACAGTGGCCTAATGTCCTCTTAGTAGTCTGGATCAGTTACTCTAGTCAACACTGTAACTTCCTTTTTCGTCTGCTTGTCTGGCTGCTCACCCTGTAAATGATGCCATATCAAGGACTTAGTATTGATCTCTGCTGTGGGGAGGTTGGGCATTCAGCAGTGGCTGTAACCAGGTCAGCTTTGGTAAGTGAAAATCTCCATTGCAGAGCCCATGTGTAACCTCCATCCCTGCCACTATGGCCACTTTTTTCATGAGTCCCTTCAGTGATGACAGAGATGGAGAAAGGTTGACTGGTGTCCACAAAACAGGTCAAGCTATCTGCTTGATTATTAGAGTTCTACTCTGATGAGGTCATCCCTTGCTGAGAATTTTCATAGAACTCAATCATCTTCACTTCTTTTGCTCACTGAAAGAGGTCTATTCGGTACTTCTCCTCCAAATTTCTTTGCTCCCAATTTCCCAATTCCATTCTTCCTAAGACCATGAGCATCCAGCCAAATGATTTGCTACAGCCCACAAGTCAGTGTGCATAGTGTAATCTCAAGCAAGGCTATTTTTTCTTTCAAGCAAAGTACACTGGCAGGCTCACTGCCTGATGTTCCACCTATTGAGAAGATTTGCCTTCACCACTGTCCTTCATGGATGTTTCTGAAAGGAGCTGTAGTTTTCCAGGCATCCACTTTGGGGAGGTACTTGGAAGACCATACAGAGCCATCTGTGAACCAGGGCCTAGTCTTAGTTTTCTCTTTCAGTTGATCATAGGGTACACCTCATGAAGCCAGAGCAGGCTGGTGGGGTGGGGGTGGGGCAGCACAGCAGGAAGAGAAATGATGGGAAGATGTGGCACATTTGTGTCCCTTTTCCGTGTAACTTACTTGTGCCCTCAGGACATGTTTGGGCCCATTTGATGATGGAGCACTGCTGTGCGTGCCCAACTTTATGACTTGGTGGATCAGATAGCATCCAGTTCATGATGGGCAGCTCAGGCCATATGGTAACTTGCTGGCTTAGGGTCAAGCAGTCAATTTCTATTAATACTAGGGCTCAGTATTACTACTGAGCCAAGAGCTTTCTCAAAGGGAGACTAGTTACCTGCAGATGATGGTAGGGTCTTGCTTCAAAATCCTAAGTGACTCCATTGCAATTAGTCTACAGGGGCCTGCCAAAGGCTCCAGTCAGCAACCCTCTCTGCCACCGACACCTCAAGTATCAACAGATTTGTTGGATCCCGTGGCCTAAGTGGCAGAGGAGCTTGCCGAGCAGCCTGGACCTGTGGCAGACTCTTCTCCTGTTCTGAGCATCATTTAACATTAGCAGCTTTAGGTCAGCCCTGGTGACTCACACTTGCAATCCCAGCACTCTGGGAAGCTGAGACAGGAGGATATCTTGAGCTCAGGAGCTCAAGATCAGCTTGAGCAAGAGTAAGACCATGTCTCTGTTAAAAATAGAAAAAAAGTTATCCAGACATTGGGTGTGGTGAGTGCCTATAGTCCCAGCTACTCAGAAGACTGAGGCAGCAAGATCTCTTGAACCCAGGAGTTTAAGGTTGCTGTGAGTTAGGGTGAGGCCACAGCATTCTAGCCTAGGCAACAGAGTGAGGAATGTCTCAAGCAAAGCAAAGCAAAACCAGCAGCTTTGCAGGTCATTTGGTAGATGGGCAGAGTGATACACCCATATGAAGCCTATGTTGCCTCCAAATGAAGCCTATGTTGCCTCCAAAATCCAAACAGACCCCAAAGGCTTTGTGTTTATTTCTTTATTGTAGGAAAGGTCAATGTAACAACTTACCTTTCCCCTAGAAGGGAGAATTTGATGTACCCCATACCACTGGGCCCCCCAGAACTTTCACTGCGGTAGAAGGCTCCTGAATTTTAATTGGATTTATTTCCCACCCTTTGACACACAAATGTCTTACCAATAAATTCATTAAGCTGCTATGTTGCTGTATGGGTCTCATGGAAAAGCTATGTCACAGAGAATAAGCACGCTTATTGAAATTGTGTTTTAAATAAAGGTGACCATCTGCTCACTCAGGCAAAATGGCAAGCTTCTTTATTTGCGGTTGGTTTATATAGAGAATTTTGTACATGCGCACAATACAGCAATGATCTCATTGATCCATTTAAATATCATGTGACTACCTTGTGATTAGCTTCTGATAATCCACTCAACATACTCCTTTTGACATAACCCTTTCAACATAACCCAGTTTAACATAACTTAATGGAGAACAAGTTGTAAGCCATTACTTCTTTGTTCTTATCTGATGATGCCTGAAGCTATGGAGGAATACCTGCCCTTGCTGGCCTTGCTGTTTGGAGGCTGTTACTTTGGATCTTTAAACAAGGCATAAAGAAACTTCTTGGGCATACAGGAATTTGTGTAGAAACCTCTGCTCCCATGTAGGCCTTCAGTCGGGGGGGTTTGCTGGAAACTTTTATAAGGAATTTTTAGGCTGGACTGCTCAAAATCCTTTCACAAGCCCAAATTTCATCTGTGCCATTAGATACCTGTATGCATTGGGTAAATTCCTCTTCTCTTGAGGTCCCTGAGCACATTTCCATTCCTGGACCCGTCAGCAAGCGACCTTCGTTACCTTACCACAGATCAGGAAAGGTTACTGATGGGTATCTGGCCATTTTCCAAAGGGCTTTTCTATTGGCCTTATAAAGTCAACCTTTATTCCTTAATGTAGTAAATGCTATACCAGCTGAAGCCTTGGCCATGTTAGGCTCATAACCAACCTGGCCACATGGGATTCTGCCTCAGTTTCTCACAAGTATGCCTGCACAAAGTCTTTTCACTGCTCTATCTCAAATGGCATTTTTGGCCAGAGGTTTATAGGTGTTTTGCCATACTGCTACTTCACACTACTGTCATTTTCATAATGATTCAATCAGCATGATGTCATCAATGTAATGGACCAGTGTGATACCTTGTGGAAGGGAAAAGTGATCAAGATTTCTGTAAACTAAATTATGACATAAGGAAGGATAGTGACAATGTATTGGTGGCCTTGCCAACTGAAGGCAAATGGCTTCTGCTGGTCCTTACAGACAGATATAGAGAAAAAGGCATTTGCCAGATCAATAGCTTCATACTAGGTGTTAGGAGATGTGTTTATCAAGTAATAAAATTATATCTGGTACTATAGCTGAAATTGCAGTCATCACTTGGTTAAGCTTATACTGATCCACTGATGTTTTCAAAGATCCATCTATCTCTGTGTAGGCCAAATAGGAGACATGAATGGGGTTGTGGTGGGAGTCACCACCTCTGAATCTTTCAAGTCCTTGTTGGTAGCAGCAGTTTCTGCAATCCCTCCAGAGATGTGGCATTATTTTTAACTCACTATATTCCTAGGTAGAGACAGTTCTAATGGCTTCCATTTGGCTTTTTCCACCCTAATTGCTCTCACTCTGCAGGTCAGGGAACCAATGTGGGGGTTCTGCAGCTGCTAAGTACAATCACCCCTGTGGCTTCTCCATCCATGACTTTAATTACTATGGTTCAAAAATGTTTTAAGAAAATAGGTGTTCCTGTCTGTACTGAACATATATAGGTTTTTTGCCATTATTCCCTAAATAATACAGTACAACTATTTACATAGGATTTACATCATATTAGGTGATGTAAATAATCTAGAGAAGATTTAAAGTACATTTAGATAGGAGGATATGCATAGGTTATAGGCAAATATACTATACCATTTTACACAAGGAACCTGAGCATCCATGGATTTTGCTGTTCACAGGGAGTCCTAGAATCAGTCCCTCAAGTCCTTTCTGGATAATGAGGGATGGCTATATGTCTATTCCAATTATGCATTACGGAACTGGAGAAATAACCACTGGATAAATTTGGAGACCTGATGCACCCAGTCTGAGTCAGACCAGGACTAACACTACATCCATCATCTGACCTCCATAATACCCTATCCTGACTGAAGGCCTACAGTGACATTTTGTGTCTCCTGGAATCAATGTATCAATGTAGTTCAGAGTCAATGTCCAGTTATTTCTAAAAGGTCTGATTATGTTTTTTTCCCAGTGCACAGTTGCCCTGGTAAAAAGCTATAGGTACATTTGTAGAAGGATGGGACAAATATTAACAGTATAAGTTTTTGGTAGTATACTAGGTATTTCCTAGAGGGGACCCAGACTCCTTTTCATTCCAGGGGTCTGTGTCTGCCAAGAGTCCCAATTCTGGAAATTGATTGAGAGGCCATAATTCTCTGTTTTTATAATTACAATCAGGCATTTGTTTGCTTGGTTTGAAAATTTTCTGCTTATACATATCAAGTAAGAATTTAGTGAACTTCCGATTCATTTCACTTTTAGGAACACCATAATTAACAAGCCAACATCATACATCTACATGGTTAGACTATTTTGTTCCTTTGCTTCTGCTGTCCATCACAGTAACTGTGCCTGCCTCACCTTTGAAAATAATTGAGTACCACCCCTTGGTCCCTGCCACAGTGATAGAGGGTTCCCCCATTCAGGGCTAGACAGGGACTGTCCCACCATTTCCTAGGCCTGGGCAATTTCATGTAAACCAGTTGGGCCTTTTCTTAAGTGGACTCCCTGCCCCCTATCCAGCTGGAGGGACTGCATTCATTTGTTAATACATCATTTACATTGGAAAGGTGTCTCCATCTAGGGATCGCAGGGAAATGTAAGTCTCAAAACAAAAGGCCCCCGTGGACACTTCTCACTTGCGTCTTTCTCTCTGCCAGAAACTCTGGTGCTTTTTATTCCTTTCTCTTTAATAAATCCTATCTTACCACCGATTTGTGGTCTGTGGGTTCATTCTTCGAATCCATAAGATGAAGAACCTACTGCAGAAAAAAAATTCTATGAACAACAGGATTAATTATTTCTATTGCATTTAAAATTTCCAATTGAGTGACTATTGTTCCCACTGTAAGCTCCGCCTACAGAGAAGCGCAATTACAAAACTCCTCAAGGTTGCTGTGGCTTCTGTAAAGAATACATGTATTTAAGTATTGGTGAAAATGTATGTCTTTTGTACCCCTATAGTAGGGATGAGCAGGTTTAAAGAGACAAGTACACACTAGCATTCCAAACTCCCTACTCCTTTGAATCTTTTCCTGTACATAAAAAAGAAGGGACAACAGGCATTTCTGACTTGCTATATTTTGATCCATGTTTCATTCAACCAACTAACCAGACAAACAAATAGTACCTTTCATGACTCCCTGAGATGGAACATTAAACGCAGAATCTCTGCTTAGTGGGCCCATAACAATACATTTGGCCTGATTCAACTTCGTGTTCTTCCTTCTACCATTATTATCCCACACCCTCAGAATCCATTCCAATTCCATTTCTGCTGGCATAAATTAGAAAATAATCTAGTTCTGTTGGAGTAGAGGGCATCTCTTTAAGAGTCATACTTTATACCTCACCTCTAGGGATCTCCTGGGACTTGAGTCTAGTTATAGATTTAGAAGAAAAGAGGGTAAATTGGAATGGGTTCTAAGGAGAACCAGTGTTGCCTTGCCTTGTATCTGCCTCAGGGGAGGCTGTTATTGTTTCCTCAGGCAATGCAAGGTTAATTTTCTTGGACAGAGATGGGAAGGCTAAGACTACCAATGCCACTGCCACTGGAGGTGTGGAGACCACATCCACTGGCAAATAAAACTCATCAGAATGTTTGAGCCCAACGTCCTCAGCCTTAATGGGGAATAGAATCATGTACCCATCCCAACTCACAGGATCTCATTCTTTCTCAGCCAATGCCCTTGCTGTAACCATAAATAAACACCCTATGAGGCTGAGAGTTCAACTCTTATTGTAAAAAAATAAAGTGTGTGATAAGGCCCTGTGTTTGATTTTTAGCAATTTCAACCCTGTGGCTACAGGAGAGTAGATTCTTCCTCAGGACACACATAGGATACCCTCTCTTAGGGTATTTAGATCGAGGTGGATTCAAGAAACCAAATCTTTGAGCTCATCCTTTTCTGTCATTACTTTGTCCACAGAAATTAGGAGCAACCAACAAACGTCATTATACTTCTTAGTTTTCCACAAATATTTGACAATTCCTTGTACAGAGCTGCCAATTTCCTTGCCTCTTACACGTGGCTGATTAGGGATAGCCAATGCAGATATTGTGCTTATCTTGATAAACGGTTAAAACCATGGACTATCAGTGCTCTCTAAACTATTAGAGGTAAATTCCTTAGCATTTTAAGTCTAATTAGATTAGAAAACCAATTCTAAAACCCCCAACCAATTAAGAAAACCCACCCTTAAAATTCTGGTCCT
Source organism: Galagoides demidoff (assembly GCA_963574575.1). Taxonomy (NCBI): domain Eukaryota; kingdom Metazoa; phylum Chordata; class Mammalia; order Primates; family Galagidae; genus Galagoides; species Galagoides demidoff. Next base: position 20,154 of record CAUYQV010040046.1, read on the forward strand.
CTAGAACTACTTAGTACCAAAATTTGTATTAGTCAAGGTTCTCCAGAGATAGAATAGATAAGATATATATAAGTAGGTAGAAGCCTGGCATGGTGCCTCACACCTATAATTCTAGCACTCTGGGAGGCTGAGGTGGTAGAACTGCTTGAGGTCAGAGCCTGAGCAAAGTGAGACCCTGTCTCTTCTAAAAAATAGAAAAAATGAACCAGGTGTTGTGGCTGATGCCTGTGGTCCCAGCTACTCAGGAGATTGAGCAGAAGGACTGCTTTAGCTCAGGAGTTTGAGGTTGCTGTGAACTAGGCAGACACTATGGCATTCTTAGCCTGGGGCAACAGAGTGGTACTCTGTCTTGAAAAAAAATATATATGAATATATATGAACAAGGAAATTTACTGGGGTAATTGTCTCACATGATTATGGAGCTGAAAAGTTCCACGACAGGCTGTCTGTAAGCTGTAGACCCTGGGATACCAGATGCACAGCTCAATCCAAATTCCCAAACCTCAGGTTAAGGGAAGCTGATGGTATAACTCTCTGTCCAAAGTTGAAGGCCTGAGAAACCAGGGATGGGGATTCTTTTTTAAGTCCAGAGTTAGAAGACTGGAGACCCTACAGCTCTAGTGTCCAAGAGCAAGAAAAGGATGTGCCAGTTTCAAGAGTAAGGGAGAGAGAAAAAATTTGCATTTCCTCTACTTTTTTGTTTTGCCAATTACATGGTGACCACTTATCTTGAGGGTGAATCGTTTATACTCGGTCCACTGACTCACATGCCAGTCTTCTCTGGAAACACTGTCAAAGATACACCCCGAATGCTTTACCAGTTCTCTAGGTATTCCTTATTCTAGTCAAGTTGATACCTAAATCCCAAAGATTTAGGTGAAGAGTCTCTTCTTTTGGAAAATAATAACCAATGTGCCACAAAGCTATTCCTGTAAACGTGTTCACTAATTCAAACATTTTTTTCCCACCTTAAAACAAACCCTCACCCAAGTATAGAACATAAATGTCTTACACAATAATTAAGTAAATGAGGTGAAGGCTATATTAATTAGTTTGATGTAACCATTCCCAATTGTATAAAAAAATCAACACATGGTACCCCCCAAAAGCATAAAAGTATTCATGATCTATGTGTATATGACTTAATAAAAGGAAAAAACAAAACAAAACAAAAAACAACTTACTAGTTGTCTTAGTCCACTGCAGCCACCATAACAAAATGCTGTAGATGCGGTGGCTTACATACAACAGAATCACAACCAATTGTATGGGGGACACAAACATTCCAGCTCTAACACCAGTCAATCAAATAAACACAAATTGTCCAAGTCTAACTCAAGAACATCCATAAAATGTGGCAAATAAGCACTAAATAGTTTATACACGAGTTGTTTTCTGACCTACATCACTCAAACCCTCTGCTTCTCTTAGGAGGTGATGACTAATTCAATTCTGCCTGACAGAGCACTGCAAGCTATGGGGCTTTTTTGAACAGCTGTGGAAAATGGCTAAGACACTGATTCTTAAAATCTGTTTGGGAGACTAAATAGGGATTTCATGCAGTATTTCAAGCATTTGTAAGCAATTTCTGTTTGGATGCTTTTCAACCTTCCTTTCTCCCTTATGACAAATCAGCTATAGAATAGCATCTCTACATGAAAAAAATAAACAAAGTTTCTGGGACAGAATCTCAATTCTGAACTAAAAATGTGTTGCAAAACCATTTCTTAACTTGAACACTGTAACCCACACCTGCATCTTTTCCTTTTCCACCTCATTCTAATTCAGATACATCTTGCCTAAAGAAGTATTTTATCACTTCTTTACTTTGGAAACCAAGTGTTTGAAATATCTGTGAAGAAGATCTGCAGAGTGAAAATAATGGATGATAATGTCTTTCATGGAAGGACAAATTTAAGACTTTGCCTAAATCTATAGGGTCATAGTTTGAGATATATGTTTTCCTCAGTTATCAATCACAATTGCTTTTTATTCCTAGTTTGTTTGACTCTGAGATAGCTCAGGTAAGCTAAAAATCAGCAGATAACATGTTGAGCCAACTTCAGAATGGATTTCTTACTCAAAATTCCACTGCTTCTCTTGCTAATGATTGAGTAAATCTTGCATATAGACCTTTTAAGGTCTCACATCCCTTTTCTTATAAAAACAAAACAAAACAAAAATAAAAACCTCTATACTCCTAGCAGTCTACCTTGCTATGCAGTCCAACTATAATCATCTGCCAACTTTTGCCTTAAAGAACTATTTCTTGGGTGTTCTTTCAATTATAGAGGTTCTTTCTAACTATTATATTATTGAATTTTGTCCATGTGCTGGGCCAGTTTTTCTAGTTCATCTTTGTATGAACATACCGAGAGTAAACTATTATTTTTGTTATTTTCCAGAGGAGAAACTAAAGCTAGGAAGGTTCAAATTGCATGAGGACTCAGACCTGGAGTGTTAAGATTCACACACAGGTCTGATTGTGTGTGATTTGTCACCTTAATCACAGTTTCTTGATACAGTTTCAGAACAAGACATCTTTATGTTCACAGAAGATTAACTAGCTTATCAGAGTAATCGAGCATCAGTATATTTTGATCAGAATGTCATTTGGGAAACCTTGAATTCCAGCCTCATGAGTTCAGGTCATAGAGTAGAAAGCAATGCAGCAAAACAATGTTAAGATGCAGTCAGGTGTCTGAGCATTTGGTTGAAAGTAAGTCAGTAAATATGTAAATATGGGGACTGTGGTTATCATTAAGCGTTGCTCTTCTTTGTTTTGATTTGTGTCATAAGGAGTGATTTATTATTATTTTTGTATATAGTCGAGCAGAATTATTAATTTTCCATATCTATTTCCTGGCCACATAACTCTGATCATAATCTTTGAGCAAACCATGCATATTCCTGAATATTGCTTTTGTGAAGGCCATTTTCTTCATGTTTACATCCTCAGTTCCTCTTTGCTTCCTTGAAAAGTCTCCAAACATCATAGCTCCTCTCAGATCCTACATTGTGCCAACACTACCTTACTCAGCAATGTGGTAACTAAAGGAATCTCTGTACTGCTTCTTTAGTATTTACACTTTATTGTTTTGCATACATTCTGCTTTTTTATTTTTAAATGACTTTAAACATTCAAAAAAAAATAGTATGAACTCTTGTGTATCCTTTACCCAGAATTACGCACTGTGAACACTGTCACACAAGTGACAGGACGATGGCGCAGTATGACAACACATTTATGGGGGTTTGAGGAACTGTAACTTGAGGAAGACAGCTTTAGCTAGGAGCAAATTATGTTCCTCTGAGAGGAAGGGTGGTAGTGTTTTTTCAAAAAGAAAATCATAAGGAGGTGAAGGATAATGACACAGATTTTTAAAGAATTACATTGGTGGAGATAGCTGGGTTGGTACTTGGGCCCATGGTACATAGAGTGCTGCTGTGTAGAACTTGTAGTCCTAGTGAAAAAAAGCTGTTTTCTGAGATTCTGTGATTGTTGCAGTTTGGCCTAGTTTACAGGTTGTTGTTGATTTGTTACTGTTGTTTTGTTTTCATTTTCATGAAAACGTGAAATTTTGTAAGTTAAAAGAGCATGCAGGCAGTCCTTTTCGGAATGGCTTCTTGACTTTATTTCAGAGCTCTGAACAAGAGTGATGTTTTTTTTTTATATCATATTTCCCCATTTTGATCAAGTATCACTGAATTAAGAAAGTATCATTGACTGATCATCAATTGGTTGGCCATGAATTTGTTAACTGCTTCTCTCAAAACTAGAAACATCTTTTTCTAGAGTGTCCTGCCCCATGGAGGGAAGCTGTTGAAAGTCAACATCTGTCCAGAGATTCAAAGACTGGCCAAATTGGATTAACCAGGGAGCCCTTCTAACAAGGGAGGCTGCATCAATCCATGCTGACTTATAGTATATCAGGACAGGCATACATATGATAAACCATATCTAAACATTGTGACATCATGATGTTAACATTTTGGGTAGTCTGACAGCAATGAGAAATAGAGATTCTTTTCAAATCCTAAAAAGAATAAAAATAAAGACTCCAGAGAGATAACAATTAGTAATAGCTGTATTCTGTCTACCAACACTTTAAGAAGCCAACTGAAAAGGTCAGAAACTCTAGGTAAAGCCATGGATAAACTTCCTATGAATGTATTCCTTTGAAAGACATCATTAATTTTGGTATTTTAGATATTTATAATTCAACCTGATGAGAAATATTTAATCCATATGCAGCAACAAGTATTTGCAAGTCTACAGACTTATTCTTGGGTGTAAATAGTGTAAAGCAAGGTGGTAATCAGGAAGCATATGGGCCGGACAGTGCCTAAGATCAATGGGTCTTGCTCATTAATGGGTCTAGCAGTGGATCATCTAGACCAGTGTTTCTCAACCTTTTTGTTTAATTTCATGGCACATTTGAACCTATCCTTAAACCTCCATGGCACAAAATATGTTAATAGGAAAAAAAAGAGTAAAAGAAAAGAATAGTTGATAGAAAAAAAAGTAAAAGAAAAGAATATACTTACTGTGCTTTGACTTCCTTAAAAAATCATTTAATTAATGGTCTTTAAAAATTTTTGTAACACTCCTAAGATCCTCTTATGGCACACCAGTTGAAATCACTGGATAGAATGTTGTGTAACAAACAAGGGAAAAACAGAGTAGAGGTAATTAGACCTCATTACAGGTAAAATTGGGAAAATACTATGTATCTTCAAAAGGCTGTTTATTCTCATATATGAACTCAGAGTAACTTGAATGTTTGGCTAGCATGTAGACTATAACAAAAATTAGGTGAAACTAATTATGGAGAACTTATTGAAACCAATCAAAAACTTGTAAGTCGTTAAAATCAAGGGCAAAGGATATAAGCAAAAATCCAATAAGGTGATGAACAGGAGTAAGAGTTTGAAGATTTGGGCTGTGTGATTCATAAACAAGTATGATGAAAAATTTAAGCCTATGTGTGATATACAGGCCTTGTGCAGATTTTTGGGATGGCTTTCCACTTCTCATGTCACGTGTAAGACTGAACCAAATTTGTCAGTTTAAGTTGAAGATTTTGATCAGGTTGAGGGTCCATGTAGGAAATATGGCTTTAAGATAATAAGACATATGTATCCATAAATTCAAGGCCTTTAAAAAGCTTAGTGGTGCAAGGATTGGTTAAAATACTCAATCTTGGTTCTAAGGCATCTTTCTGTGGGTTCTGTTTTTGATCTATAAATCTCTGGCTGTAAATCATATTGATGTTGGTTTTTGTCTCCTAGGGTGCACTGTGGAATGATTGCTCCATCAATTTATAATTTTTTTGGTAATACTTGGGTTAATTCTTCACAATAGTTATGCATTACATCTTTGATTAGGTTTGACTCATAAAAGTATTGGTCTGAATGCATAGGTTTTCCAGTAATCATCTCTAATGGGGTTCTCCTATGTTATCTAAGGGTAGAGCCAAGGCAAACGGAGAGATGCAACTGATTTTGCCAAATCGGGTCTTAATTGTTCTTTTAGTGTGTTCTATTAACCCAGAGGACTGTGGGTGGTAGGCACAGTGGGAATGTTCTAGAATAGTAGAACTCAAACCTTTTGACACCAGGGACTGGTCTTATGGAAGACAGTTTTCCCCTGTAGGGTGGGGACATTAGAGTCTCATAAGGAGCACACGATCTAGATCCCTTGCACGCTGCAGTTTACAGTAGGGTTAGTGCTCCTCTGAGAATCTAATGCCCCTGTAGATGCGACAGGAGATGGAGCTTTGGTGGTGATGAAGTGCAAGGGTGGGGAGCAGCTGTAAGTACAGATGAAGCTTAGCTCACTCGCTCACCTGCCACTCACTTCTAGTTGTGCACCCAGTTCCTAACAGGCTACAGACTAGTACTGTCTGTGGCTGGGGGGTTGGGGACTACAGTTCTGGAATATTCCAAACTTATTTATTGGTTGTATAAACTGGTAAAATAAGTGCCCCAATCACTGTGCAGTTCTGAGCACATGCCCCATGTGGGGGTTTCCTTTCCTTTCCCTTTCCCTTCTCTTCTCTCTTTTCTGCTTTTGACAGAATCTTACTCTGTCACCCTGGCCAGAGTGCCCTGGCATTGTAGCTCACAGAAACCTCAAATGCTTGGACTCAAGCGATCCTCTTCACTCAGCCTCCCCAGTAGCTAGGAGTATAGATAGGTTCCTGTCACAAGACCTGGGCTAATTTTTCTACTTTTAGTAAAGACAGGGTGTGGGTCTTGCTCAGGCTGATCTGGAACTCCTGAGCTCAAAGATCCCCTGCCCTGGCCTCCTGAAGTGCTAAAATTACAGGCTGAGGCACTGTGCCCTGCCAGGGTTGTATTTTCCAAGAAGATTGTACTTAACTGCTGAGGCTGTAGCTCTTCAATAAGAAGAGTCTTCAACCCAGGGGGGAAATATACAAACCATAACCTTGACAATTTATATCCTTAAGAGGCAGGGTAGCTAGATAAAATCTATCTACCACATCTCAAAAGTGTCTGAAAACAAAGGAAAATATCTTATAGAACTAGGACAAGATTTTCCGGAGTTAGCTTTGGGACAGAATTGTTTATCTGTGATAAACTTGAGAAATAACCTTTGGGGAGGTTTCAATAATATTGTTTTCCCACAAGGAATCATTTAATTGCTTCTACAATGGGTTAAATGATGAATGTAATTGAAAATTTGATCTTGGGGGTCCTCTGGTGAGACCAATCTCTCCATTGGGCCTATACCATAAGATCCTAAAGTTTTCCATTGGTTTTTCAGTTTGGGAAACTTATCTTTTGTGTATTGAAGATATAGTGTTTGATTTAGTCAAATCGGCATTTAGAGGGTTTTAGGGGGTATTAAACTATGAGTGGTTGGTTTTTTGAGCTGTGTTAGTCAATTATTACCTTTTATCTTCTTTAGTTCAGTTTTTGAATGTCTTGGGATATCAATATTGCTAAAGACTTACATTTTGGGATAGTTTCAAATTGTTCCAGGACATAGTATCTTTACAAAACTTTTTGGCCAATAAAGGTCAGAAAACCTCCTTGTTTCCAGAGCATATAAAAATCTTGTGCTGCTCCCAAAGCATAGCAGTTGCCAGCATAGATATTTACAGTTTTTTTTTTTTTTTTTTTGAGACAGAGCCTCAAGCTGTCCCCCTGGGTAGAGTGCTGTGGCATCACAGCTCACAACAACCTCTAACTCCTGGGCTCAAGCGAGTCTTCTGCCTCCGCCTCCCGAGTAGCTGGGACCACAGGCGCCTGCCACAACACCTGGCTATTTTTGGTTGCAGCCGTCATTGTTGTTTGGCAGGCCGGGCTGGATTCAAACCCACCACCTTAGGTGTATGTAGCTGGCACCTTAGCTGCTTGAACCACAGGTGCCGAGCCGATATTTGCAGTTTTATTAATTGCCAGCATGCATGCTCCAAAGTAGTGATTTTCAAAAGAAGTTCAAAGAACATTCTCTTTTTACCTTTTTTTTTTTTTTTGATGAGCATGAATTAAGTGTGCTGCAAAAGTTTAACTATAGGTTCAAGTGGGTCATAAGATAAAAAAGGCTGAAAAACATTGCTCCAAATAAAGCAAAAAGTTATACCTGTTGGGCAGAAACAGCCTTGGGTAAAGGACCACTTTTAATGGTTTCAAATGGTGAGATAACAGCACAGCCAGTTCGACATTTCTCTGAGTTATTTTGAAGTTCAGCATTTGGAACTTGTATTTCCTATAGGTCCTCTCTGGAGGTTGGTAAAATCCTAACTGATTAGGATTTTAAAACTGTATAATGTCTCATCAGAAAGAAGGGAATGTGGTGGCAATATTTAAAGAGTTGCAGAGAGCAGTAGTTACATTAGAGGGTGATAATAATAGGATCTCCTAAGAAGTGAATCTGCTAGCAGAGAGATGTTGGGTATTAGGAGAGTTGAGTAAGGACTCAACAGAGTGAAAGACATGAGTAGTTACTAGAGAGTTCACAATTAACTCCTCAGTTGCCTTAATAAATTGGCAGTGACTGCAATAGCTTGTTTATAGGGTGGAAATCCTTTTGCTACAGGGTCTAATAGTTGGCTGTAATACCCAAGCAGTTTCTGATGGTCTCCAGGCCTTTGGGCAAGAACCTCTAAGGCATTTCCCTTTTGTTCATGAACACAAATGGAGAAAGGAGTATGTCAGAATATTTGGTGGTACTTGGGAAATTTTCACTTATGATATCCTCCAGTAGGGCTTCCATTCTGTTGGGATATTCTTCCCTTTAGAGATACTTGTAATTTGTATGTTTGAATGCATGAAGTCCTATAATTCTCAAAGTGAATGTTCTGCTTTCTCTCTTCTCTTTTCTGCCTAAAGTTAAAGAACTGCCTATGTTAGCTCCAGAGCTTTTTCCTCTAGATCTGAGATTCTTCTCCATGGTCCAATATGTTATTGATACTTTCTATTGCATCTTTAAGTTCCCTGATTACTCAATTCCTTAAGCTCTGCCATATGCTTTCTATATTCTTCATAACTTTCATTCATTTTTTTGGTTTTGTTCCCAAATTTTTGTTTGACTGTTTTTCACTTTCTCATAAATTCCCTTTTATTGCCTTTGCCATCCATATTTTAAATTCCCTTTCTATCATTTCCATTACTTCTTTATAGGTGGAATCCTCTGTGGTAGCTGACTTATGTTCCCTTGGGGGTGTTCTGTTTGGTTTTTTGTGTTGATAGAATTTTTCTGTTTGTTACTCCTCAAGGGAAAGGTAAATATTGAGAAGAGAGAAAAGAAAGAAAAAGATAAAGAAAGGGAAAAAAGGAAGAAAGGTGAAAGGCAAGAAATGAAGGAAAGGGGAGAAGAAGGACAGAAAGAGAGACAGAGAGTGACAGGAAAAATGGTGGTGCTTAGCACAGTGCTTTGACCCACACCCACAACTCTAGGACTTTGGGGGCCCACCTTGGGTGGGTTGCTTATGGTCAGGGGCTCCTTAATTTTCTGGGAAAAAGCAAGACTCTACCTCTGCCAAATATAAAAAATAAAATTAGCATTATGTCACATTGGGGACCTACCAATATCACCTTTTCAAAGGCCAAAACTAGAAGAACATTTTAGACCCTGAGCTCATGGCTTCCTTGAGTTGGACCAATTCTGTGACCCCTTAGTTAAACCAATGTTGTGAGTGCCAATCCTTCAAAGAAAAGAAAAAAAAATAGATAAGGAAAATTATAATTCAATTATATAAGATTAAGAAAGAAAAAGGGCTATCTTAGCTGTTTCATGAGAACTTTACATGGGAAAGATGAGAAAAGTAGAAAAATCTCACCAAGAGCAACAACAACAACAACAACAACAAAAAAAAAGGAGAGATTAAAAAGAATGGAAGAATAAAAGGGACTGAAAAGCTAACAAAAAACAAGGACACTTTGCTATTCAAGATCATAAATATGTAAAAATAAAAATACTAACAAAACAAAAAGAGAAAAAACAAAGGTAAAATTGAAAAAAGGAACAAAAAATGAAAAAATATATAGATATATGTGTGCATATATATTTATTGCCTCATCACTAGATGGTGCTGTGGTGTTAAGAGAGGGAGAACACCCACCCTGGGTTTTGTTGTATAAGATCGGTACCAGTAGCTATGCCCTACTTGTAGAGGAGATCTGGTCCTGTCTTCTGATTTATTTGCCCTCAATCAGGGCTTGGTTGCTTCCTCAGCAGTCAATCCCTGCATGATTGGAGGCCTGAAGCTCTTGGCAGACTTCTCAGGAGCCACATCAAACAGTGTCCCCTGACTATAAAGTCACCTTTCTGGGGGTGCAGGGATTGTTCAACTCAGCCCAAGATAGTTGCCCGAGCTCGGCTGGCTGCAGCAGAGCCGGCCATGCAGTAGGACTCCGAGGATTGCTCCTCCCACATCGTGTTCTTCCCATTTGTAGTTCCACTCCTCCTTGCTCTCAGTCCTGGCTGTCAGATGCTGTTGGAGTTCACTCACTCACTCAATCCCCTCCAACGTAGCTCCAGTGAGTAGCTCAGTTAAAATCAAAAACTGCAGGAGAACCCCTTCTTGTCCTCAGTCCTCCATAGGAATGGTTGGCTGGCTGGTCTCTCCCTGTACCAGGTACTTGCTTTCTGGGCTAGTCTTCCTCAGCTCTGGACCTCCTAGTTGGCTCCTGGAGTTTCCTACTGCTTTGCTGGGCCCCCCCCCCCCCCCGTGATATTTCTGGGTATGTTCCCCCCGGCAGAGGTGGTGGTGATCCACTCTTCCCTGTCTCACCAGGTGTGGCTGGTAAGAAAACGTCTCTCTCTAATCTGCCATCTTGCTCCACCCCTTTAGTTTTTTTTTTTTTTTTAATATTAATTGCACTTCTCTACTTTTGAGGGAAAGAAATGTGAGTTTAATGGGCTTCCAGAAAATCCTGGCTAATTAATTGAGAACTGAAGGTTCTAATAGAAACTGATGAGACTCTTAGAAACTCCATCAATTTGTGTATTTCTATTACTCTATGCCCTGGGTAGAGTCCAGTGGCATCATAATTCACAGCAACCTCAAACTCTTGGGCTTGAGCAATCCTCCTGCCTCATCCTCCTGAGTAGCTTGGACTACAGGTGCCCACCACAATGTCCAGCAAGTTTTTTTGGTTTTTGTTTTGTTTTGTTTTTGTACTTTTAGTAGAGTCAGGTTCTCACTTTTGCCCACGTTGATCTTAAACTCTTGAGTTCAAGCAATCCACCCATTTTACCTTCTGGAGTGCTGAGATTATAGGTGTGAGCCACTGTGCCTGGCCACAAAATTCTTAGCTTCTTTCTGTTACATTGTTTTTGATTTCTAGTATTTTCTTTTTATTCTTTCTCAGAATTTTCATCTGTTTACTTCACTCAATTGTATCCTCATTTTAAATTTGAGCCTTTATTGTGTTAATAAAATAATATTAAGTTCACTGTCTGATAACAGCTCAAATTTCCACCATATCTGAGTTTGGTTCTGATGCTTACTTTGTCTCTTAGTTTCTTAACACCACCTACTGTTTTTGCCTGCTTACATGCCTTGTAAAGTTTTTTTTTTAATTGCTAGCCAGACATGATATATAAGGCAAAAGGATTTGAAGTAAATAGGACATTAATGTGAGGTTTGTTAACTAGGTAAAAGTTATTCTGTTTCTTGTCTTCTATGGATATTACAGTTTAAAATTTTCTCTTAATTAATTAATGCTTTTATTTATATTTTCAAAATGATCATGAAATGGCTGCCTTAACTAACTCTGAAATAACATCATTTTAACATTTATAACTTTCTTTAGTTGATAATGCACAGGATTATCTAAATCACTGTTTTCTCTTTTTCTTTTCTTTGCAGTTTTGGCCAGGGCTGGGTTTGAACCCACCACCCCTGGTATATGGCACCCTAGTCCTTGAGCCACAGATGCTGCCCTAAATCACTGTTTTCTTTTTTTTTTTTTTGAGACAGACCCCTCAAGCTGTCGCCCTGGGTAGAGTGGCAGTGGCATCACAGCTCACAGCAACCTCCAACTCCTGGGCTCAAGTGAGTTCTCTTGCCTCTGCCTCCCAAGTAGCTGGGACCACAGGCACCCACAGCAATGCCCAGCTATTTTTTGGTTGCAGCTGTCATTGTTATTTTGCGGGCCTGGGCTGGATTTGAACCCGCCACCTTAGGTGTATGTGGCTGGCGCTTTAGCCACTTGAGCCACAGGTGCTGAGCCTAAATCACTGTTTTCAAGCAACCCAATAAATTGTTCTTTGAAACTGAAGTAATATATCTGAGATAAAAATTTAAACAAATAGAATTTCTTACTATGGAAAAAAAGTATTATTTTCACTGAAGTGGAAATCTGTAGTCTCTCAATTCTTGTAGACAATGGCAATGACAATCTCAGTTAAGTCAGCTTCATTACATTTTGAAAGTATGGTAATTTGTGGTTCATGATGTAATGCACAGCTAAGTCTCTTGGCTTTTACTAATGGCTTTTACCATTTGCTTCTAAACCTCCACCAATCAACTGACTGGGAAGAACTATTTTTTTTTCAATTTCAAAATGTTATGGGGATACAAATGTTTTGGTTACATGTATCTGTTTTGTTAAGCATGCATCAATTGTGCCCATTGTACAGATAGTGTTTATTGTATCCATTAGGTAGGCTTTCACCCATGCTCTTCTGCCTCCTTCCCTCTGCTTGACTTGCTCTGAGTTTTACTTCCCTCCATGCACATTTGCTCATTGGTTAGTTACAGTATATAGTAAGTACAAGTGGTGTTTGTTTCTTCTTTCTTTAGATAATCATTTAGGATAATGGTCCCTAGTTCCATCCAAATTGTTGCAAAAAGACTTAATTTATCCTTATTCATTTAGTTAAGTCACTCATGAATTGATGGGTGCTTGGGCTGATTACAGATCTTTGCAATTGTGAATTGTGCTGCAATAAACATTCAAATGTCTTTTTGATAAAATGACTTATTTTCTTTGTGCAAATACCAATGGAACACATGGGAGGTCAACTTGTAGTTCTTTGAGGAAATCTTCATACTGTTTTCCAGAGAGGTTGTACTAATCTGCAGTCTCACCAACAATGTATAAGTATTCTTTTCTCTCTGCATCCATGCTAACGTATATTGTTTTTTAATTTTTAAAATAAAAGTCATTCTTACAGGAGTAAGGTGATATCTCATTATGGTTTTAATTTGCCTTTCCCTGATGATAGTGACAATGAGTATTTTTTCATATGTCTATTGACTATTTGTCTATTTTCGTTTGCAAAACTTTTGTTCATGTCTTTTGCTTACTTTTTTTTTTTTTTTTTTTTTTTGAGTTTTTGGCCCGGGGGTGCATTTGAACCTACCACCTCCGGCATATGGGGCTGGCATCCTACTCCTTTGAACCATAGGAGCCACCACTTTTGCCCACTTTTAAATGAGCTTGCTTGTGTTTTTTTTTTTTTTTTCTTTCTTTTCTTTTTTTGAGACAGAATTTCATTATATTGCCCTGGGAAGAGTGCCGTGGCCTGATAGCTCACAATAACAACTCTTGGGCTTAAGTGATGCTTTTGCCTCAGCCTCCCAAGTAGCTAGGACTACAGGTGCCCACCATAACGCCTGGCTATTTTTTGTTGTTGTTGTTGTTGTTGTTGTCATTGTTGTTTAGCAGGCCTGGACTAGTTTCAAACCCTCCAGTCCCAGTGTATGTGGCCAGTGCCCTAACAACTGAGCAACAGGTACTGAGTCTGCTTGTGTTTTTCTTATTGATTTGTTCAAGATCTTTGTAGATTCTGGTTATCAGCCCCTTATTGAATGTATAGCTTGCAAATATTTTATCCCATTCTGTTGGATGTCTGTATGTCCTGTTGATTATTTTGCTGTGCAGAAACTTTTTAATTTAATCAAATCTCATTTTTATTTTGGTTGTTGCTGTGATTGCCATTGGCATCTTCTTCATATATTCTTTGGTGAGGCCAATATCTAAAAGAGTTTTTCCAAATTTTCTTCTGGAATTCTTATGGTTTCATACCTTACATTTAAGTCTTTTATCCATTTTGTGAGTGATGAGAGAGATATGGATTCTGTTTCAATATTCTGCATTGGGCTATACAATTTTTCCCAGCATCATTTATTAAATAGGGTTTCTTTTTCCCAGTGTATGTTGTTCCCTTGTCAATGATCAGTTGCTGTCTGTGGATGGCTTTATAGTATGCTCAGTATAATCAATATTGTTAAAATGTCTGTAGTGCCCAAACAGATTTACAGATTCAATTCAATCCCCGTTGAAATACCAATATTATATTTCACAGAGCTAGAAACAATTCTGTACTTCACTGGGAACCAGAAAGGAGCCCATATAGCCAAAATAATCCTAGCAAAAAAAGAAGGCTGGAGGCATTACATTCACACCACGCTAAATTACACTATATTCACACTATATTACAAGACTGTAGTAACCAAAACAACATGGTGCTGATACAAAAATAGAGACATAGACCAATGGAACAGAACAGAAAACCTATATATAAAAACATCTACCTAGAATGAACTAATCTTCAACAAAGTTGACAATGGTTCACACTGGGGAAAAGAAGCTCTATTTAGTAAATGGTGCTGGGAAAATCAGATCACCACAAGCAGGAGAATGAAAAAGAACCTCATCCCTGACCACTTATAAAAATTAATTTAAGATGGATAAAAGATTTAAATGTAAGGTATCAAACCATACAAAGTTTCATAGAAAACGTAGGAAAAACTCTTCTAGACATCTGCTTAGTCAAAATAATGTATGGTTAAGCCTGCAAAGGCAATTACAGCAACAACAACAAAAAAACAAATGAGATTTGATTAAATTAATAAGCTTCTGCACAGGAAAGGAAATAATCAATGGATCAAATAGACAATGTACAGAATGGGAGAAAATATTCACAAACTATACACCTGATAAGGGGTTAATATTCAGAATCTACAAAGAGCTCAAACAAATCAGCAAGAAAAAAAGCAAACAATCCTGTTAAAAAGTGGGCAAAATATATGAATGGAGTTTTTCAAGAGAAGATAGACAGCTGGCCAGCAAACATATGAAGAAATGCTCAAAATAACTAACCATCAGGAAAATGCAAATTACAACCACAATGAGATTTCACCCTACTCCTGTTAGAATGGCTATTATTAAAAAGCCCAAAAATAGTACCTGCTGGTGTGGCTGCAGAGAGAAAGGAACACTTATACACTGTCGATAGGACTACAAATTAGTACAACCTCTATGGAAAACAGTAGGGAGATTTCTCAAAGAACTAAAAGAAGACCTACCATGTGATTCAGCAATCCCCCTTCTGGGTATCTAACCAAAGGAAAAGGAGTCATTTTATCAAAAAGACACTTGTTTGAATGTTTATTGCAGCAAAATCCACAATTGCAAGGAAGCACAATGAACCTAAGTCCCCATCAATTCACAAATAGATTAATAAAATAGAATACTACTCAGTCATTAAAAGAAATGAATTAACATCTTTTGCAGCAATTTAGATGGAACCGGAGACCATTATCCTAAGTGAAGTATCTCAAAAATGGAAAAATAAGCACCACATGTACTCCCTAATAATTTGGAACTAATTAATGGGCACAGATGGGCATAGAGAGAAATAAAAGTCATTAGAAATCAAGAAGGGGGAAAGCAGAAGGAGGATAGGAAAAAAAAATCCTACCCAATGGGTGCAATGAACACTATTCAGTTGGTGGATACACTCATAGCTCTGACTGAAGCATTATAAAAGCTTTCCACGTACAAAGAAAAATTTGTGCCTCCTTAGCATTTTGAGATTAAAAACAATCTGTAATATATTTTTTCTACTTCTTCCCATCAGATAGTGATCTTTCTAAGAGTTTTGATAATACCTGTGCTTTTCTGTAACTTAATCTTGGGGCTGGTTAGTGATTAAAGCGTTTGATTACAGGTCTGTCTTGACCATTAAACTGTTTCTCTAGGGCAGAATCCTTTTGCATTAAATTCATCCTTAAACCCAAACCTTTAAATGGTTAGGTCTTATAAGATGATTCAGGAGCAGGTGCGTGTATATGTATGTGTGTGTGTTTGAGAGAATTAGAGTCTGGCTCTCCCAGGCTGACAATTCACAATAGAAAGAGCTTAGTTTTACACTCAGATCTTGTTGTAGTTTGAAGACAAAAGCAAAGTTCATGAGCTCTGGGAAATGAAAAGACTTTTTTCCTCCCAATTATACAGTGTTGAGTTTCAGCAGGTTTTCCTTTGTGAGGAGTCAAAAAGAAAGTCATCTTACCAATCCATTATTGGTTTTTAAAAGTTTAACATCTATTTTCCTTCTACTTTATGCTGTTTTTATAGCGTTCTTTGAGTGGTACACTTAAACTCTCATTTTGGTTCAACATTTAAAAAATGTAATTTGGTTCATAGTTACATTTTTTCTATATATTCTTTAAAATAATCTATGTGTACCTCTATGTGGTTATATCCAACATCTAAGAAAATTGCTTATTTACACAGATCTGTAAAGGCATTCCTGTACAATGGTTGTTCAAAGTGACACATGGCTGAATTTCTTTGAAGTATAGAATTACACTCAGCTGCCTTCATGCAGTGCAATCTAAAATAATTACCATCAACGTCCAACTTCTACTTTGTAAGGCCCAGAGGGTAGCAGAGAATTCAAGAGGGAAATAAATTAAGTGTGCAACCTTGTTCAAAGCCTCTCTTTCTCTTTTCTTTCTATACTGCTAGTATAAAAACTTCACTAAACAACTATTATTTATATACATAAAAAAGGCTATGGCTTCTTATATCAAACTTGCCCTATAAAATATTCTGGGATGGAAATATATTTGAAGATAACATCCAGAGTTTTTCTAGTGGTTCAGAATTACTTGCCATTATTTTCTGCCTCTCATGAACATATTTGGGATACATACATGATTTAATATTCAAAAAGAATTGGTTTTTGAAAACATGGCTGTGAACTATAATAATATATTTGCTTTCACTGAATGAGTATGGAAAGTAGATGACTTGGTGTTGAGGATTCTTACACTGATGGCTCATGTTTTAGAGTATTTGCCGCATAGAAAAAAGCTCTAATAGTAACATCTGTTACTAATATTTGAAACTTATGGCTTTTTAAAGCAGAAAAAGTTTTTGACGAAAATTCAAGTTAATTTGGACAATCTGGTGACATTGTATGTCTTTAAAATACACATGAAATATTTTAATTAGAAATACTGAAAACCTTAGCTTTTGAATCTTTTGACTACAAACTTCTCAATTATTTCCAAATAGAAACTTTCAAAACATTTTAGTCTAAAATTTATTTCATTTAGGTGGAAAACATAATATTACTTCTCTAAAATAGAGTTTTTAAGAGTAATTATCAATATGTTCTAAAAATCAGTATTAATTTGTTTAGATTTTTTTTTTTTTTTTGAGACAGGAGCCTCAAGCTGTCCCCCGGGGTAGAGTGCCATGGCATCTCAGCTCACAGCAATCTCCAACTCCTGGGCTCAAGCGAGTCTCCTGCCTCCGCCTCCCAAGTAGCTGGGACCACAGGCGCCTGCCACAATGCCTGGCTATTTTTTGGTTGTAGCCGTCATTGTTGTTTGGTGGGCCCGGGCTGGATTTGAACCCGCCACCCTGGGTGTACATGGCTGGCGCCTTAGCCACTTGAGCTACAGATGTTGAGCCTGTTTAGATTTTTAAAATTTAAGTTAGTGATGAGAACACAGCTTGGTCTTTATATTATAAGGGAAACAGGATGTGGGGGATGGTGGATAGAAAGAAAATAAACAACTGCTTACAATACATAACAATGCAATGAAATATTTACCTTTTTTAGGGAAAACACCAACTTTTAAAAACTACTTTAGAAATATTAATATACAAACTACATACTTGCATGCAAACATAAATAGCTCACACTTTGCAAAGCTGATTAAAATCATTTTCCGTGAATAATATGACTTATTTGAGAGAATGCAATTAACCTAATTTTGAATCTGAAAACTAAAAACTGAATTACTTTGAAAAATATATGTAATTCAAATGATCAATAACTGTGGAACAATCTTTCCCCCTTTTTTGAATTAAGAAAAGTTTTTTTCTTTTAACTGGTAATTTTATTTTCTTGTCCATGACATGACTGTAACAGCCATCCATGAATGAGACCACCGTCCAATGCTCCTCTCAGCTGAACCCACAGCTCCTCAAATTCTCTCCTAGCCACACCAGTGATCCCTGACTGAGTAGGGAGGAGGTAGGGGACTGCCAAAAGAACTCCTCTTCTCCCTCCTCCCCAGAAAGGAAGGAATGATGGAAGGTTGGAGATTGGGAGTCTTTTACCAGTGGGTGGACCAACTTTTTTTGCAAGATAAAAAACATAGATGTATGTTCATTGACCTATAACTTATTGAGAAACATTGTTAATACCTTTTGTATCAATACATATATTCATTTCTAATATATTTGAGGTAAACATATTTTACATATGGAATTGGAATGATACTGTCTGTGCAATTTTGAATCACAAATGAGTGATTACAATTCTTTAAAACATTCTTTTTATTGGCTGCATAATATTTCAGGGTATACATATATTATAATTTACTTTTCTAATGAAAAATATTGAACACATTTCAGATTTTTCTTCTTTTATCAAAATTATATCATAGTTTTATGGACATTTAATTCATCATAGCTATGATACATGGAATGGTTAAAAGACATCAACAATGTACCTGGACATTTAGTCCCCATTCATACAGTCCTCCCCCCTTATCCCTGGGGGATTCATTCCAAGACCCCCAGTGGATCTCTAAAACCCTACATGTACTTTATTTTTAATACATCTACATCTACATCTTTACCTATGATAAAGTTTAGTTTATAAATTAGGCACAGTGAGAGATTAACAATAATTAATAAAGTAGGACAATTATAACAATATACTGTAATAAAAGTTATATGAATGTGGTCTCTCTCTATAAAAATATCTTATTGTATTGTACTCACCCCCCCCCTTTTTTTTTTTTACAGTTTTTGGCCAGGGCTGGGTTTGAACCCACCACCTGTGGCATATGGGGCTGGCACCTTACTCCTTTGAGCCACAGGTGCCACCCCTCACCCTTCTTCTTATAATGGTCTGAAATGATAAAATGCCTGTGTGATGAAATGAAGTGACGTGAATGATGTAGGGGTTGTGATGTAATGTTAGGCTACAATTGCTCTTCAGACAATACAGCAAGAAAGAGGTTATCTGCTTGGGGTAATCCTGGGTCACTAGCCTTGGGGAGGATGATGATTGATGTCAGTAGAAGTTGATGGATGTTGATGACTAATGGGCAGGTAGGACTATACAGTATGGCAACTCTAGACCAAGGGATGATGGTCTAGGTAGGCTGGACCAGCCTGGCTCAAGATTTCATCAGGCCACACACAGCATAGTGCCCAATTTAAAACTTTTTTATTTCTCACATTTTCCATTTACTATTTTTTTCTAAACTGGGCCATTTTAATGTTTTGTATGATTTAATAAATAGTTCTTTTAATGACTGCAGACATGCAAGGCTGTTTGTAGCATTCAGAAACATCACAGTAATGCTGGTTTTCTCAATCAGTGTGTAATCTTCAACAAGAAGTTACTTGTATGAAACGGTTATCAAACCAGTAAGACTGCATTTATGCATCCATCATTTTCAGGATTGTTGGTAACCTGGGCATATTTCCCCCAAATAACTTTGCCCCTTATGTCACAAGGCCCAGATGGCTCACATTGACTGACCAGGGACAGTCCCTCTGGTAAAACACCCAAAATTGTATATAATGGGGATGAGGGATTCTTCTTTATACCAAGTATTGGCAGGCAAAAGGTGGCTGTCAGTTCAGGATGTGTTACATGGGCCTTCTTGAAACGCAAGCCCATTGGCTGATGCATCTTTCACATTTAGGTGGTTTTCTCCTAAAGCCATCTCCAACAAAGCAGACTTTAGTAACCATCCTCTTCCGTGCCTTCTTCTTTCCCTTTCCTGTTCGAATAACTTTTAATACTTCTGTTTCTCCCTCAGTACGGCATGAACTTTGAGCAGAGGGACTATCCATTTTCCCGCTTTCTTTTTTTGTTTTTGTTTAATCATATTGGAGAGAACTTTGGCTCAGGACTGTCCCTCTCTGTCCAACAGATTGGCAGGTGCTGCTCCCTGTGAGTCTTTTCATCATTCTTTTGTTCGGTGTTTCTCTTTTCATGCATCTTTCGAGAATGTTCAGTAGGATGTTGTGCGTATTAACACCCATTGACTGTAAGTTCATAGTAGTATGATGTGAAAATGCTTCAATATCAAACATGTCATAAATGTAAAATTTTATAAATTTATAAATTTTTAATAGAAAATAAAGCTCTCCCTTTTTTCCTTTGCAGATTTTATGGACTTTTGTTAATTCTGACAAGTGACTCAACACAAAATCCTATAAGCCTTTTATGACCTAACTACGGATTCAAGAGTTTCCCCAAAAGAGGGTGAAAAAAAGACATAGCCCTCTCAAGACCAAGCACTCCCGAGGATAGCCAAAAGAAAGAAAGACACAGTGAACTTGTCCCCTGAGAGCTGGCAACAGTTGATAACTTACTGCAAATGGGGTATAACCCACATTTCTGTCTGGCCATATCCTTGGGGTTCCCCAGCCTTTCAGGTGGGCCTATGAGCTCCAACAAATGGAAGGTCAAGAGCTAAGCATTTAGAACACAAAATGAGACAATGAGAAAGCAATAGCTGCCTCTAGGGGGGAAAGGATCAATAACTAATGGGTTCTCCCACTTAACCAAATTGTCACCAGAGCGGTGATCCAAAAGAACTAGTTTTTAAAACTGTTATCTACTGCTAGTCTGGATTTGGAAAGAGAGACTCTCACCATCTTTGCTCAGCCAGTTCCCATAGGCAGAGATCCAAGAGAATGACCGGTAAGAATTCCAACTTTCTCCTGACTTGTCATACAAAGCCCCAGAGTCTCTTGGTGACAGCTTCTGAACTGAGCAAGGCGTCTACAGCTGACACTGTCCAGTAGAAGGGCAGGGAAAGATTTCCTCAGTCTTCTTAGGTCCTGGCTAGGTCTGCAAGAAAAACTTTCATGGACAGATTAACAGGGGAAACACATACTTTATTTAATGTAAGTTTTATACGACATAGGAGATTTCAAAAGGGAGTGAAGACCCAAGAAAACAGTTAAATGTGTGCATTTTTATGCTAGCATTTGGTGAAGGGTGGAAAAACATGATGTGTAAAGGGTAATAAAGTATGGGAAACTCAGCCCAGCCCAGTTGTTCACATTCTTTTCTGTGTTCCTGCATCTTCAGAGGGAGGGACGTCTCCTTCCTCTGGGTGTAAGGAGGGCCACCCTCACATGAGGGTCTTATGATTCAGGGGAAGGCCAGAAAATCCTTCCTTGGACTGCGACCAGTTTCAGTGGAAGATAGTGGGAGAAGTGTAGGGAGATTTTCTGTTTCTGATGTTTTCTCAAATGCCACATTTTGGGAAGAGTGTCCTGGTCCCCATCAATATAAACATCATAGTATCGAAAAATACGTTTGCTTGCAATGTGTGTTACCACCAAGGGTAAGATGTTATATCGAGCATGCATGATCGTATTTTCCTTATCTCTTTCAAA
This sequence comes from Galagoides demidoff, assembly GCA_963574575.1. NCBI lineage: Eukaryota > Metazoa > Chordata > Mammalia > Primates > Galagidae > Galagoides > Galagoides demidoff. The sequence goes on from CAUYQV010040046.1 coordinate 41,313, forward strand.
AATATGCAGTTAATTTTAAAAAGCAAATTCAAGGCTGGGCACAGTGGCTCACACCTATAATCTTAGCACTCTGGGAGGCTGAAAGCAGGTGGATTCCTTGAGCTCAGGAGCTTGAGACTGGCTTGAGAAAGAATAGGCCCCATCTGTACTAAAAACAGAAAAACCAGTGAGGTGTTGTGGCAGGCACCTGTTGTCCTGGCTACTTGGGAGGCTGAAGCAAGAGGATCTCTTGAGCCTAAGAGTTTGAGGTTGCTGTGAGCTATGATGATGCCATAGCACTCTACCCAGGGTGACAGAGTGAGACTCTGTCTTCAAAAAAGTTAAAAATATAAATAACAACTGAGTTCAAAATAATGAACATTGTTGACTAGGCCCCCAAAACTGACTTGCAAGTAATTATTCATAAAATCAGTAACACTGAATACTAGCAGGGGAAATTTTCATTTTATTTAAGGTCTGGGCCTGGTTCTTTCAAGGGAAAAGTTAAAACAAGGACTCTGATTAATCTTTAGTCCTGAAGTTCTCAAGGTGGGAACACAAATGGTGGCTATTAACATAGCCTTGGGGAAGGAGGAAGAAAGAAACTAAAGTTGAGTTTCCAATATTGCTCTGTCTGCCATGATATTCTGGAAAGCTAGGAAAGAATGGAGGGGACAGTACAAATCTGCATTTTTTGTCCTGCAGAATGCCTCTCTTGATATTTTCATTTGGCCCCAAGGTTTTAAAGAGATCAATACGGATACTTTTCAGCAAAGGAAGTAAGACAGGAGCATGTGCCCTGGTGGAGGTGCTTAGAATACTGAATAGCTTTGGACACAGCCTAATCAGAGGCAAAGCAACACTCCAAGGAAAGAATTGTTACTGCACTTTGGAGCTTGTGGGGGATGGTGGGGGTAGCAACTAAATGAAGGCTGGAAGGAGAATAAGTGGAAGTTTTTACTTCTCTCTGCCTCTCAAGTTTGAAAACAGGATGGTGAATTGAGAATACAGGAGCCTAAAAAGAGCCCTTCATGCTTATGAAAACTGTTTCCCACCCAGCATCACTACAGCAGAGGGTAGTGGAAATGGCTCTGCCCGTATTTTAAATCAAAATTCGTTCTTTAGGGTAATATGTGCTTTCTTTCCTGTTTCATGTGATGGTTGTACTGCTGATGTGGATTCACAATGGTGCCTAAAATATTCCCTGCAATAGCGGGTGTGAAACAGTAACACAGCTCCTGTTTTACGCATCTGGATTAACCTTTCTCCAGCAATCACGGCATTGTAAACACCCCTCAGCATTAAATAAAAAACAGCAGTGTGTAGGTTTAAATGATTGCTTCAGTTTTTTTTCTGGCCCAATGTGTGACTTGTTTTATTTAGCAGTTTCTTCATTCCCCCACTGTTTAACAATCAGGCACAGCTGAAAGCTTTGCCTTTACTTTTTTTCCCTTGCTTAATGAGGTCCAAGATAAAATACTTGTGCCTTCCACTTTTTTTCCTTTAAAGGTCAACACTTGAATCAGAATTAAATGTGGAAGGTCAGTGTTCAAAGGTTACTGCTTTAGCCTAGGAAGAGCCAAGAAAACTCAGATGATCACAAGGAGTGAGGCAAAAACTAAGTCAAGATCGGTTAAAAAAAACTTGTATTATTAATGCAATATTGTGGCTGCGAATTTAAACTCATAAAAATCAGGAAAGTCAAAATTATGATCCTCCTAGCTATCGTTATTCATCCCTTGCACACATGATAGTATTTTATGTACTATATTTGCTGTTATATTTATGTCCTTATATAGAACATGCCAAGTTATAGTTACTAGGGGAAGCATAACTTTCTATTTCTATCTTTCCTGCATTTTAATTCTTCAGCACAATTAGCCTTAGCCTTCCTTCACTTTCTCCTTTTTGGGTTTCTTAAAGAAAAGAAAATGAGATGACCATGAATCTCACTGTGGTGACCATTCACTGATCTTGGGACTTATTATGCATTAATGAGTGAGGCTGCAGAGAAACATGTTTCCTTTGTTTGGAAGAAGAGCTTTTTGCAGGTTGCAGATTTGGTCTCCAACATCTAGCTGTCCTTTGTAGAAGAGGCAGACGGTAACTTGGTGAATCTCTCCAGGGTCCTGACATCCCTTCCCAGTACTATTCATATACATTGCTTTACACTTATTTCAGCAGATACTGTAAGATTTGAAAAATAAGAATAGTAAATACAGGCTTGTGCAATTTCCCAAGAGTAAAAATATCTAACAGAAAACAACCAGTTTTCACTAGATTGGATATCGTTTTAGTTTTACAAGAGAAAGTGCTTCAGAATCCTTGGTACAGATCCTCTAAGTAATACCTGCCTTAATCAAACTGGGTAATTGCTATCTATGTGTTTAGAGACAAAGAGTTTATTCAGAGTCACTCGCAGGCAATATTTATTCAGTGTGAGGTTATATATAGTGGAAGGAATTTTGGAATCAGGTAGATGTGGATTTAAATTTTGATTCTGACACAAATGGGTCACTTTGGATAAATGACTTAATTTCACTGATTCCTGATCTCCTAACTTCTTAAATCCAGAAATAATTGCACTTGCTCATAGGATGGTGTACATGTTAAATGAGCAATGTATGTAAATCACCTACCAGACAGCAGGTTCTTGTAAATGTACAGCAGAGTGATTAGAAACAAGGCTGTCAGGGTTGGAATTTCAGCTGTGCCTCTCATGAGCTATCTGCCCACATACAAGTTAGCTCATCTTTTTTTTTTAAATTTCAGGTTAATATGAGGGTATGAACAATTAGATTACAATGTTTGCGTTTGTGACATTGTAGTTGTGCCCCACACCCAGGAGATGTGCCATCTACCTATACAATGTGCCCATTAGGTGGGAACACACAGATAGACCCCTACTCCTCCCTCCCACCCCCAAATTGAATGAAACTGAGTTTTTCTCTTGTGTGGGAGTGATCTTTTGTTTGACTTTTCTTATCTGTAAAATGGGGATTAACATAGTCCAAATTTCATGGAGTCCTTATGAAGATTAAATGAGTGAATTGATGTAAATTTTTTAGGACTGGGCTTGGCATATATTAAGCACTTTCTTGATCTTAGCTAATAATATCTCCGCTCTTTTCTATATATTTAGTGTCTTTATTGCTTCACAATCAAAAACTTGAGAGATTTCCCTTTTATTAATTTTTTTTTGCAGATTCTCCAAATTGGTTAGTTTTTTTTCCTACATTTAGAATTTCCCTCTATGACAAATAATTCACTTACAACTTACTTCTAATATCTGGTAAAATCGGTGGTAATTTGAGTCTAGTTAATCTAAATAAAGGCAAATTTCACCTTGTTAGCATTTATAATCAGCTTTGTTATGATGCCACTAATCAGCACTATGACATTTTTTCAAACCATTGTTTTTTCTCTTCATGTTTTTCAGAAATCTCATCAATTTATTAGTCAAGTTTTCATTCAACTTATTTAAATCTTGACTTTGCACAAATTGGTGTCAAGATAAATGCCCCAAATTTCATATATAGGAAAAAGTGCTTTGAAGAGTTTACTAGGTACTGGAGTCGGTGTATAGCCTCCCAAGAAGAGTACTTGGAAGGTGACCATATGATATTCATCAGTGAGGTATGTAACACTTTTTCTAGGATAAATGGGTGAACTTAATTGTTGTAACTTTGTGAAATTATCTTGATTTTTAATGATATTGTTACTTTCCTTAGATACAGTATATTTATATTTGTTCTTGATCATATAAATTACATCTTATAAATACCTCTCATTTCTTTGCTGTTGGTATTTCAGCTTCAACCAAGTCTTATTCTTTTATTTTATGAACAATTTCTTTACTTTTCAAATTTATCTTTCTTAGTACTTGCCTCTCATTAAGCCTCAAGCATGAGAATTAATCATTTCTTCATACTTATGAAATATTTTGATTTCCTTGGAAAATATGGAATTGCTAGCTAAGAAATTATTTGTTCACCTTCATTTGTTCCTTTATTTAATAAATATTTATTGAGCACCTATATTATGCCAGAGGCTTGGGGTATTGAGAAGATGCACCAAGCTTGGGATTTAGTAGTGAAGAACACAGACCTGGACCTTTCCATGACACCATTGTATGTTTATATCCATTCTCTCCAGAATATGCATTTATAATTTTTCTTGTAGTCTTATTAAAAGAGTAAAAAAGAATAGGTGAAATTAATTTCAATACTATATTTTATTTAATCCCATGTAAACCAAATCTTATCATTTCAACATGTAATTCACATAAAATTATTGCAGAGATATTTTACATTCTTTTTTGCATACTGTGCCTTTAACATCCGATGTGTATTTCACTTTTACAGAACATCTAAATTCTGACTAGCTAGCTTTTAATTGCTCAATGGATGCATGTAGCTGTTGGCTACCATATTGAAAAACAGCCTTGGGTCCTTTGGGCAAGAAGCCCTTATCACACATTAGAGCACAAGGTGGGATCAAATAGTGCTAATAGAATATAAAAAGCATTATTTCTCTCAACTCCCAGTGAAATGGCCTTGTATATTTTCTCCTAAATCAATATAGGCTGGTATTCCCAAGATACTAATTAGCATTAGTAAAGTTGTTTAAATCAATAATTTTTGGTGAGAATGTTATTAATAAGTTATAAAAATCATTTATAGTTGAGATAGTCTTAGGAACTGGTATATCAGTACCTCTGATTTTTTAGTCCCAGATTTTAAAAAATGGCTGGGTTAAAAAAATGGATTTTGGGATAGCATAAATTGAATAGGAACTAAATTCTTTCAGTCTAAATTGAAATTATTTTTTTTTCCTTAAAGAAAATAACATAGAAACACTCAGGATCAAAGATAGAGTATACAGAGGCAGGAGACACTGGCAGTGAAGGATGTTTCATCTTCAAGACACTCATATTTTCAACTAATCCAAGGGAGCTCTGAAATTTACCTAAAAAAGCCCTACAGTAATGGCTTGAACAGTGCTATCTTAGCGGCCCTAGAGGTGTTTCAGCACACCAGTTAGAATATTATCTTATATTTCAAGGTGAATTCTGGTTTCCATGGAAATCTACAAGTGTGTACTACAAGTCAGGCATTTAAAAACCTTAAAAAGGAAATAAAAAAAGAGAGGGAGAGTAAAGGAAAATGGAAGGTCCAAACGCCAGTGTTATTAAGAGATTCCCAAAGAACACACATTGAAATAGGCATTGAAACAAAATACACAAACTTTTTTTTTTTTTTTTTTTTTTTTTTTGCAGTTTTTGGCAGAGTTTGAACCCGCCACCTCTGGTATATGGGACTAGTGCCCTACTCCTTTGAGCCACAGGTGCCACCCACACAAACTTTTTCATAGTCCATTTTCTGTTTAAAGTAGTTGCCTATTGTTTCAGTTCCTGCTTCATTTACGTAGAGGATATGGATTAAAAACACATTAACTTTAATTTGGTGAAATTTGAGTTACTTAACTTGTCTCCTCTTTGATAAAACCTTCTCGTCCGGATCAGAAGAGGGGCCGTTGTCTCATATTCCTGTTTCCATTACTTACCTGGGCTGCACTGGCAGTGGGGCTGACTCCCTGTGTGCGTCTCACCCTGTTTGGGAGCAGTGGGATGAAAGGAGTAGAAAGGCTCGTGAGTTCCTTCCCAGGACGTCAACTGCCCATTTTCTTCATTGATTTTTTGGTAGCAGTTCCACTTTTTGGTATAAGGGGGAAGGACTTGTCCCTAAAGGGTATAAGAGGATCCTAGGTTTATGATAGTCTTTTTTATTGTGGAGTGGAGGGGAGACATACTAAAACTTCCCTGAGCAAAAGTGTGCTATAAATCTCTGCTGGGGTTGGGGGGAGGTGGGGTCCGAAGGAAAAAGCTCCTGTACTATCATTTTCTCTCTGGCCATTACCTATAAGAAATGTGAAATAAAAAGAAAAGCAAGCTGAGTGGAAATTAACTTTAAGTCACAGAAACCGACAAGCAGCTTCTTTGATTTAGAGTTGAGTCATGTCAAGTCCAGTGTTGAAATAAGAAACGCGGAGGACAGGCATTTTTATGTTGTCTGTAATTGGACAAGTGAAGAAAATGATTTGTTGAAGGTGATGCTAATGGCATCAGACCAATGTCAAACTGTGTGCTGGGAGAGAGAGAGGAAAAAAAAAGAATGGAGAAGGAACATATTGTGCCCAGCTTGAGTTTATGAGGAAAAGGATTTTGTGCCAGAGGGAGAATTTTTTGTGACCACAAAAATGTAAATGTGGAGAATTATCTCTCTGGCCTAGTTTTTATTTTTATCGGCATTGCCTCTCTTGTCCGGGCTGAATGTGTTACGTTTCTCTGAACGCCCTCCTGGCTTGTCCTGCACTGCTTATTAAAGGTGGTATTTAAAAATTACCGTTTTCAATTATGATAACATATATCTTGAAGTCCTGTTGGACTGGAGATAACTTTGTGTTTCAAAAATAGCCAAGCCGTTCTAGTGATAATTTCTGAGTAATTATTGGGGTCACATTTTACTCACCATCTCCCCAGCCTACAGCCTCTATCTCTGGATCATGCTCAGTACAAAAATCATCATCCACCTGCCCCACTCACATCTGCCTGCCTCTTTCTGCCCTTCCCATTTTCCCCATGGCTTAACCTTTGGGAAGAGTCTACTGCTCTTTCTGTCTGGATATTTTTCTTTAGCCAATAACTAAAGAACATCGATGAAAATTATAGCAGATAAAACAACTAGAAAAAAAACTAAGGATATTTAATTGCATATCAAATCTCTAACCTGACTTTAAAAAGTTCTCAAGTCCCTAATTTTCTAAGAAGTCTCTTCAAAATGTTCTATCCCTATGTTAGACTATGTGCTGGACAAGGCCTCCCTATTTGAGAAATGTAGTAATTCCTGAGAAGGTCTATGGCTTGATAACTATTGAGCACCCTGGTCTCCAGGTTGTTATTGAGTAGACCTGAGCTAATTCTATGAGCAAGGGTTGAATTCTTACTTATATTTTCTAAGGAAATTATTTAACGGTATTTTATTCTTCAGGGAGATAAGATGTATGGAGTGGGGAAAAGCTAAGAGACCATTTAGAATTCTGCGGAAAGTTTAATTTCCATTACTAAATCTAACAGTTGTTCCCAGAAGGGGATTCCTAATATTTTTGCATAAGAAATAATTTTGATTATCTCTGTTCCATTGTAATAGGAGTTAAAAATTTTGAGTAAGTGAAACTCATAGAAAATCCGTCTTATCTTAGGCAGTAACTTTGTCTACTTGCCTCCTTTTTTCATTTTTAAAGTAATTTACTTTCTGTATAGGTAGTTACTGATATGGTTCAAAATTCAAAAGTACAAATGATATTCATCACAGATTCTTCCTCCTACCTCTATGCCTTAGCCACACAACCCTTTTCAGTGCAGTAAATTAATGTTAATAGTTACTGTATCCTTTATTTATCATTGGATATCTTAGTCTGTTTTGGGCTTCTATCACCCAGTACCATAGGTGGCTTGTTAACAACAGGAATGTCACACTGTTTTGCAGGCTGAAGTCTGAGATCAGGGTACCACTATAGTTCTGTGGAGGGCTTTTTCCTGGGAGGGATTCAGACTATCAACTTCTTGTGTGTTCTCACAGGGCAGAAGGACGGCAAGTCAGCTCTCTGGCCTCTTTTTACAACAGCACTAATACCGTTCATCAGAGCTCCACTCTCAAGATCTAATTCTCTCCCCAAGGCCCCAACTCCAAATACCATCACATTGGAGATTGGATTTCAACATAATGAATTTTAGGGGATCGAATTCACTAATTTTAGGGAGTCTATTCACATTGGATATCTTGTTATCAAGTAATTCTTTTTCTCTATTTTTGTATGAATATTTGTATACTTTTACTACATATATTACCTCACACTTTACTTTTTAAAAAATAATAGTATATGTTAAAGGTCAATTAACTTACATAAATAAAGAGCTTTTTCATTTACTATATGAAGAGTTTTTTTTTTTTTTTTGAGACAGAGTCTTAAGCTGTCACCCAGGGTAGAGTGCAGTGGCATCACAGCTCACAAGAACCTCCAACTCTTGGGCTTAAGCAATTCTCTTGCCTCGGCCTCCCAAGTAACTGGGACTACAAGCGCTCACCACAATGCCTGGCTATTTTTTTGTTGCAACTGTAATTGTTGTTTAGCTGGCCCAGGCTGGGTTTGAACGCACCACCCTGGTATATGTGGCCAGCGCCCTAACCACTGAGCTACAGGTGCTGAGCCTGAAGAGTTTTTTAGAAGACTGTGTAGTATTCTATGTATATATGTTCCCTAATTTACATAATCAATCTGCTAAATGTGAACATTTAGACTGTTCACTTTTGCTCCTATAAAAATGTTATAATGTATGTTTTCCCCTAAGTTTCTCCTATGAGAATATCTACGGAATATAGTCCTAGAAATGGAACCTCTATGTGTGTGTGTGTGACATTTATACACACTCCCATATAACTGGGGGGACATTAAAATTATCTTCCATAGACGTTTTGAAATCTTACACTTAACAGATTGTCTGAGAGTGTTTGTTGCTCTATCTACCACATTAGCTTTATATCTCATTAAGGTATAATAAGATAGCCATAATAATTAGCTAAAGTATCTTATTTCTCCTATAATGAGTAGACTTAGGCATTATTTTGTTCATTTCAGAAATATTTATTTCTTTAATGTGAACTATGTACACATATTTTCTTTTTTGCCATTTCCTGATGTGTTGTTAGGCTTTGGAATGGATTTACGGAATCTTTTCTAAATGAGAGGTAAGCTCTTTATGGCATGATGGTGTTTATCATGTGCTCTGACTTTTCTTGGTGAATTTTGTTAGGTAGAACAGCTTGGTATGTGTGTAGTGGAATTTATCCATTAAAAAAAAATTTACACCGTCTTAGTTTCTAAGCACAGAGAGGCCTTTCCCTCCTGAGATTGGTAAATACTCCAAGTATGTCTTCTGGCCCTTTAACAGCAACTTCCTTCCTTTACAAACACGCAAACAAACAAACCTCTAAAGAGACCCAATGTAAAAATATTGAAAAGATTGAGGCTTATTTGGCCTAGAAACCATTAAAATCAGACCCTGATGCTTGGCTCTGAGAGGTTTCTCCTTGTATCTGATTTCAGAGGTCATCTGCTATGACCCGGGTCCTGTCCGTGCTCTATTCTCCTCACCTCCTGCTCTTGAAGTGGAAGGCATCTGAAGTTGACAAAGATGTGATACAGGTATAATTGAGGATAATGTCTCCCTCCAGCCCACGAATATTACTAAAATGAGAACTTAATATTAGTTTGTGCAGTGCTGTAGAAAGCAATGGGAGGCACAGACACTGTGGAATAGATCTGATATCATTAACTTTAAGGTTAAATGCCTTCTCAGTGAGCTACCTGTGCAAGTAAATTAAATCACACATTTAATGTTAGCTGTGCAGGTTACTTCATTTATGAAGGTTAAATAGCTGAATTTCAATGTAGTTTTTCAGTCTTGCAATGGTGGATGGAGATAGGTAAGAATTTCTGATATATGGGCCCTTCTCCATTGCTGAAGGAACGCATTGACGCATATTAATAACTTGTTTTCTTACCTTTTCAATGTGTTAACTGCAGGTGGAAAACAATATAAATTAAGTACTTAATTGATCAGTTTAAAAAAATTCCCCTGAATTAATAAACCCTCTTTGTAACTATAAGAGTAACATAGTTGATGAAGAAAATCCTAAATACTGATTGTTTAGAAATATCAAAAAGATTAAAATGGGCTCTGGGTTACAAGATGTCATTCCCTATATGACACTTTCAAGGAAGAAAAGACATGCTTCTCATTCTGAAATGTGCATTATAATTCAGCAGACCCATTCATATTTTTGCATATTTTTAGAGAAAAAGCAATTTCCCTTTAAAAATGTGATGGCCTGGTACCATGTGGTGTTGCTTCCTCCAAGCACTGTAAGTTAAACTCGATGTGGATTAAACTGGAGAAGAGAAACATGTTCAGTGTGGAATGAAAAAAATACTTTTGGAAAAGCATGCTCATGTTTATCTAAGATACAAGGTGTGGTCTATACAGATCGAAGTGTAGAGGACAGAACACTCTTTAGCTCCAAGTTAGTGTCCACATTCATTCCGTAGGTGGCTTTACGGGAGGCTGTGACAAACTTTACAAGCTTTTTCATTGTCTTTCCATGAATTGAAGTTGAGAAAATGATTTTCCCTTTGCGTATTGTACACAGATTTGTTTACGCATGTCTTAAAAATTGTAGAATCCAGGACACAAACCATAGTAGGCAATAAATACAATTTTAGAATGTAATATATAGAGGTATATTTAGCCTCTTTTAGAAGTCAGTGGATTGAATGTCTTTTTATTTTAAATTTTACATTCAGGGGGACAGGAAGGGTGAGGGGAGGTCAGATCGAGGGAGGGTGAATGGTGGGATCACACCTATGGTACACAATGCAAGGGTACATGTCGGATCTATTAAGTATAGAGTATAAATGTCTTAACACAATAATTAAGTAAATGAGATGAGATATATATTAACCAGTGTCTTGTAAATGCTCCTAATTATATATGAAATCAGCACATTGTGCCGATAAATGCATTAATGTATCCATGATCTATGTGTTTATGATTTAATAAAAAAAAATAAATTACTAAGTGTAGAGTATAAATGTCTGAACACAATAATTAAGAAAATGAGGTAAAGGCTATGTTAACTAGTTTGATGAAAATATTTCAAATGGTATATAATACCAGCACATTGTACCCCAAGATTACATTAAGGTATACAGCTATGATTTAATAAAAAAAAATATATAAATAAATTTACGTTCATTAAGATGCCTCATTTTTGACTTTGTCCGTTAACATTTATCCATATGCCTTCACAATAACTAGATTGTGAAAAGCTAACAAGTGTTGTGACAATTATCTATTGTTTGAGGTGCTTGCAGTTATCTTAAAAAATTAAAGTGTTTTGTTTAATTTTTAAAAGAAAGATTAAATATATTTTTTCAAAACTATGGAGGTTTTTGGAGTTGGCGATATTTTGATGTTAATCAGTCTCAGATACTTATGATACTTAAGATTATATAGCCATTGTCAACTACATAATATACTGCAAAACAAGGTTGTCATTTTTATTATAGCAGAATTATACCCTTCGAACACTTGCAGACTCAATGCAATGTAGAGATCTCGTGCTGGCAAAGATTTCCTGGCCCAATAAGGAAAATAAAATGTCATCGCAGTCTGCCAGATCAGCCCACCTGTATGGTCTGTCTTAGTGAAATGCCAGCAGATAAATGAGAAAGCTTATAATTTAGGTGGCACCGATCCAAGGAGAGACCTCTCTTTACCATAGAGTGCTTGTTGGACTCTTCTAGACTAAAAAACAGACATATGCGTTATTATTAGTTATTGGTCTTTTTTAAAAAAGGCATTCAGGGAAATAAAAGATGCAAGAAAATACCACCCACTCCTCCAGATTGAATTATTTTCTAGGGATTTTCGGGTCAGAAGGGTGTAACATCATTCCAGTCAGCAGCTATCGAGACAAACAAGGAGAGCAGGAAGATCTGTGAGAAGGCCACTGTGACAGTCTGGGGGAGGGAAGATGACGGGGGCTTGGACCAGGCAGGAGTAGGGAGAGAGAAGTGGCCAGGAAAGAGATGCCTTGTAGTCCTAAGGGTTATGAGGTTGTGATCACACTAAGTTTAGAGGTGGAAGGAAGTGGAAGGTGACATTTGTGGCTTCTTCAACATAATAACATAATCTCGGTGTTTAATAATTGGTAAATAATCACTTACAAATGCCCGGTGAGCATTTCACTGAGGCCAGGAAATCTAAGTATGGTATTTATCATTTATTAGCCACAGGAATTGTGAGGTCTGTGCACTGTGATTTTCACCTGTAGCCATGGGGGCCACATTTTGGAATTGTTCACAAGTGTAATGGATTTAAAGCCCAAGTTCCCCTTGGAGATTTGTAGAAGAGTGTCAGAGACTTGTAGAGGGCATTGGAATACATTTTCCACTTTGGAAATATTGCAAAATGAATGTTCATCTGACTTATTATTCCATAGATTCAATTGTGCTCTGCAAAACCAAAAGTTACCTGTAGAAAAAACCTGATATCACCTACGAAACAGAAGTAATTGTTGTACATGGCTTCCCTGCATTACTTGTACATGGCTGCGCATCATAGAGCTTGAATCACATGATACTTCAATGTGCATCTTGCCTTTACTGCCCAGCTTAATGTAAGTGAGTGAAGCATTTATCCTTTACTTTGACCTCCTCAAAGGAAAAGACCCTTAAAATGTCAAGTTATAATTCTTACAAGGTTCAACTCAACTGTCTTTAAAAAGAATAGCTGAGAATAAGAATTTATTGTTGGAAAAGAGTGAAATTGAGTGAAGCCTCTACATTTACTGTATTGAAATGGAATCTATCTTTTATAGCTCTCTTTTAAAATTCAATGGTTAATCAACTATTAGCATTTTCTAGTTATTTTATATTACATATGTACTTTATTGTCACATGTAAAGTACAAGGTAAGTAATGTCTAAAGGTTGAACAAAATCCTTTTATTAGATTAGCTGATGACAGAAACAAATATTTTTAAAAGGGCAAAAGAGTTATATTAACTTTATTGGATTTCTAGATGTGAGTTTTAAGTGCATTATCATTATTCCAACTGATTTTGATTGCTAATTACCCTCTTGCACTTAGGAAACGAATAGCAATATACCTAATTTGATGTGGAGAGAGAAAACTATTCATTCCATTTTTTCCTTCTAATTTCTTTCCTGAGGCAATCAAAGGCTCATCAATGGCAATACCAGTACTAAATATTTTTCTCATTTTGGTGTGAGTGCAGGAAAAAAGTTTTTGAAAAAGTGGACTCAAGCCAGGAGTGGTGGCTCACACCTGTAATTCCTGCACTTGGGAGGCCTAGGCAGGTGAATTGCCTGAGCCCACAGGTTTGAGACCAGCCTGAGCCAGAGTGAGACCTCATCTCCAAAAATAGCCGGGCATTGTGGCAGTTGCTGGTAGTCCCAGCTACTTGGGAGGCTGAGGCAAGAGAATCGCTTAAGTCTAGGATTTTAAGGTTGCTGTGAGCTAGGATGCCATAGCACTCTACCAAGGGGGACAAAGTAAGACTCTTTAAAAAAAAAAAGTGGAATCAAGATGTATTAACTGAGGCCATGCACAGTCCTTGCCATTGGTTTGATTTCGGGCATACCATTTTCTTTCATACTTGCACTGAATTCGCTAAGGTGAGCATCAGCAATTTGCTGGAGTTTGGTTCTGGGCAGTGTGATACGTCTATGTGGGTAAGCAGCTTGTTTTGAAGGTCTTGGCAAAGAAACCCATTTTCAGAGAACTGATCCCTACCTTCCTGGTCATAGATATGGGCCACAAAAACCATCAATATTTTATTTTTACTGTGAGATTAAATAATTCAAATTTAAAGCTCTTGGAACTTTAAATTATTTTGACCCTGGATAGGAATGTGGCTTTGCAGCCTGAGCACGTGGTGTGCTGCTGCGATTTCTCCCTTTTCTCTTATAAATAATTAAGAAAACCAAGTGACACCAGGACTAAGATTCCCTCAGATCTTTATTCCTCCTCACAGAGTAATAACTTTCCTTGGAATGTTGCAATCTAAAACCAGGCTACCATGTGGCTTTAGAAATACGCGGAAAACATAATCCTACTAAAACTTCTCTGTCTCTGCCTATATAAGTGAAACCTTGACTTCTCGTCTTTGCAGTGCTAACCCCATTTCTTTAGAGTCTGTGTTTCTGGGTGGTCATTCTCAAGCTTTGTTTCTGAATAAATTCTATACTTAAATCATATTTTCTGAACCTCATTTAAGTTGATATGAGTTGCAAAGGCAACTTAGGTTAACAGTGCAGAGCCAACCGAAATGGCCCAGTAAGATTCACTCTTAGAAAACAACTAGTCGGTGGAAATACACATATTTAAATATAATATAGTAGCATATATATCTCAAAGGTCTCTAGGACCTGTCCAAACCTGGTTTGGACAGTTAGCAGAACTAGCAGGTTCAGCCAAGTTACAGGGAAAGCAAAGTAAAGGAGGGTGTGTGTGTGTGTGTGTGTGTGTGTGTGTGAAAATAAAGGACCTAGAACACTTCAGTGCAGCAGAGCAGATGCGACGTTTTATTTAAGTCATATGCTTCTCCCAAGAGAAGAAAGGCATCCCCCTCACGAATGAGAGGAGACCCCTCTTAAAGACAGTACACCAGTATAAGCATCTCATCTTAATTCCCTCCACAATTATCTATAAAGATTTTCACTGGATCCCCCCAAGACCTTAGGTATTCTTGTCTATTTCTCATTGGCCACAGGTTTCCTCAGTTGCCACATGCACCCATTTTCCTTTGCTTTTTAACAATCATTGCACCTGCTATTTTTCTGGTAATTGTATGGTGTTAACTGTTAGTTTTGTGGTGTTTGTGACATTTGCTATACATTGTTCTTTAACTGTGCCCATGACTCCACCTTGTGTGGCAAGTTAGAGACTGCATTTTGTGGAAAACAGGGCACACTTGGCCAACTGAAACTCTGTTTGCTCCAGAGCCCCCTTTTAATCTCTTTATTCAGGAGGTCAGATTTTCCCCCTTCTTCTCTGTAGTCCCCCTTTTTCCCTAGTCACCCCTCCCCCCATGAGGAAATATGGTCCTGAAATCTTTTTTTTTGAGACGGAGCCTCAAGCTATCCACCTGGGTAGAGTGCCATGGCATCACAGCTCATAGCAACCTCTAACTCCTGGGCTCAAGTGAGTCTCCTGCCTCCGCCTCCCAAGTAGCTGGGAACACAGGTGCCCACCACAACGCCCGGCCATTTTTTGGTTGCAGCCATCATTGTTGTTTGGCGGGCCCGGGCTGGGGATTCGAACCTGCCACCTTGGGTGTACGTGGCTGGCGCCTTAGCCGATTGAGCCACAGGC